>QXTE01000112.1:4661342-4777749 GCA_003942145.1 Platysternon megacephalum | reverse complement strand
GACTGGAAAAAAGCTAATGTAGTGCCCATCTTTAAGAAAGGGAAGAAGGAAGATCCAGGGAACTACAGGCCAGTTAGTCTCACCTCAGTCCCTGGAAAAATCATGGAACAGGTCCTCAAGGAATCAATCCTGAACCACTTAAAGGAGGGGAAAGTGATCAGGAACAGTCAGCATGGATTCACCAAGGGCAAGTCATGCCTGACTAACCTAATTGCCTTCTATGATAAGATAACCGGCTCTGTGGATGAGGGGAAAGCAGTGGATGTGCTATTTCTGGACTTTAGCAAAGCTTTTGATACAGTCTCCCACAGTATTCTTGCCAGCAAGTTAAAGAAGTATGGGCTGGATGAATGGACGGTAAGGTGGATAGAAAACTGGCTAGATGGTCGGGCTCAACGGGTAGTGATCAATGGTTCCTTGTCTAGTTGGCAGCCGGTATCAAGTGGAGTGCCCCAAGGGTCGGTGCTGGGGCCGGTTTTATTCAATATCTTCATTAACGATCTGGAAGATGGTGTGGACTGCACCCTTAGCAAGTTTGCAGATGACACTAAACTGGGAGGAGTGGTTGATACGCTGGAGGGTAGGGATAGGATACAGAGGGACCTAGACAAATTAGAGGATTGGGCCAAAAGAAATATGATGAGGTTCAACAAGGACAAGTGCAGAGTCCTGCATTTAGGACGAAAGAATCCCATGCACTGCTATAGACTAGGGACCGAATGGCTGGGCAGCAGTTCTGCAGAAAAGGACCTAGGGGTTACGGTGGACGAAAAGCTGAATATGAGTCAACAGTGTGCCCTTGTTGCCAAGAAGGCTAATGGCATTTTGGGTTGTATAAGTAGGGGCATTTCCAGCAGATCGAGGGATGTGATCATTCCCCTCTACTCAGCACTGGTGAGGCCTCATTTGGAGTACTGTGTCCAGTTTTGGGCCCCACACTACAAGAAGGATGTGGATAAATTGGAGAGAGTCCAGCGGAGGGCAACAAAAATGATTAGGGGGCTGGAGCACATGACTTACGAGGAGAGGCTGAGGGAACTGGGATTGTTTAGTCTGCAGAAGAGAAGAATGAGGGGCGATTTGATAGCTGCTTTCAACTACCTGAAAGGGGGTTCCAAAGAGGATGGATCTAGACTGTTCTCAGTGATAGAAGATGACAGAACAAGGAGTAATGGTCTCAAGTTGCAGAGGGGGAGGTTTAGGTTGGACATTAGGAAAAACTTTTTCACTAGTAGGGTGGTGAAGAACTGGAATGGGTTACCTAGGGAGGTAGTGGAATCTCCTTCCTTAGAGGTTTTTAAGGTCAGGCTTGACAAAGCCCTGGCTGGGCTGATTTAGTTGGGTTTGGTCCTGCTTTGAGCAGGGGGTTGGACTAGATGACCTCCTGAGGTCCCTTCCAACCCTGAGATTCTATGATTCTATGATCACCCAGGGGTATGGATTTTTCACACCTCTGAGCGACGTAGTTATACCAATATAGGTCTGCAGTGTAGACTTGGCCGTAGCGTCTACACTGGGGCCTGGTCTACACCAGAAATTAGGTTGGTTTAGCTACATGGGTCAGAGGTGTGAAATATCCACACCCCTGAGCGGCGTAGTTAAGCCCACCAAAGTCCCTGTGTAGACAGCTCCGGCCTCTCAGGGAGGTGGATTAACAACAGCGAGGAAAGAATCCCTCCCCTTGGCACAGGTAGTGTCTACACTGAAGTGCTATAGCGGCGCAGCGGCGCCACTGCAGCGTTTTAAGTGCAGACAAGCCCAGAATCAGGCACAGTGGAATAGTGGGGGGGAGCTGCAGTAGGGGTGGGACACACTGGGTGTGTGCAGTGGGTAGGAATGGTGACGGGCAGGGGTGAAAGTAACTTACAGGACTTACCTGTACGGCCAAAGTCCTGAGTGGGGGCGTGGCCTCAACCAGAAGAGGTGGGGCCTCAACCAGAAGAGGCGGGGCCTCTCAAGATTTAAAGGCCCTGGGACACGGGCTGTGGCTGGGAGCCCCAGGGCCTTTAAATCACCCCGGCTCCCAGCTGCAGAGGTGGCTGGGAGCCCCCACGGCTCAGGGGCAAATTAAAGGGCCCGGGGCTCCAGCCGCCGCAGAGCTCCGGGCCCTTTAAATCCCCGCTGCAGCTCCGGCAGCTGGGCTGGGGCCGGGATTTAAAGGGCCCGGAGCTCCCGCCGCTGCGGAAGCCGGTGCAGTCCGGCACGGCGTATGGGCTCTTGCTGGTACGCCGGACCGGANCAGGGGTATGGATTTTTCACACCTCTGAGCGACGTAGTTATACCAATATAGGTCTGCAGTGTAGACTTGGCCGTAGCGTCTACACTGGGGCCTGGTCTACACCAGAAATTAGGTTGGTTTAGCTACATGGGTCAGAGGTGTGAAATATCCACACCCCTGAGCGGCGTAGTTAAGCCCACCAAAGTCCCTGTGTAGACAGCTCCGGCCTCTCAGGGAGGTGGATTAACAACAGCGAGGAAAGAATCCCTCCCCTTGGCACAGGTAGTGTCTACACTGAAGTGCTATAGCGGCGCAGCGGCGCCACTGCAGCGTTTTAAGTGCAGACAAGCCCAGAATCAGGCACAGTGGAATAGTGGGGGGGAGCTGCAGTAGGGGTGGGACACACTGGGTGTGTGCAGTGGGTAGGAATGGTGACGGGCAGGGGTGAAAGTAACTTACAGGACTTACCTGTACGGCCAAAGTCCTGAGCGGGGGCGTGGCCTCAACCAGAAGAGGTGGGGCCTCAACCAGAAGAGGCGGGGCCTCTCAAGATTTAAAGGCCCTGGGACACGGGCTGTGGCTGGGAGCCCCAGGGCCTTTAAATCACCCCGGCTCCCAGCTGCAGAGGTGGCTGGGAGCCCCCACGGCTCAGGGGCAAATTAAAGGGCCCGGGGCTCCAGCCGCCGCAGAGCTCCGGGCCCTTTAAATCCCCGCTGCAGCTCCGGCAGCTGGGCTGGGGCCGGGATTTAAAGGGCCCGGAGCTCCCGCCGCTGCGGAAGCCGGTGCAGTCCGGCACGGCGTATGGGCTCTTGCTGGTACGCCGGACCGGACCGGCTTACTGTCACCTCTGGTGACGGGGCAGCCTACAGAGTGAGGGCAGGTCACTGGGGCAGTGTGCACCAAAGGTGACTGGGGGCAAGCATTATGGGGTGGGGCAGTGACTGGGGGAGTCGGCAGCACACTAGGCGTGTGCAGCAGGCGTCACACTGACTGGGGCAAAACACTGGGTGTGGGGGCACGGTGTGGGGGTCCTGCTGGGTGGGATGGCAGTGGCTGGGGGGAGTCACACTGGGGGGGTCCTGCTGCATGGGGGGCAGTAGCTGAGGGGTCACACTGGGGGGGTCCCGCTGGGTGGGCGGGCGGGCAGTGGCTGGGGGAGTCACAGGGGGGTCCAGTTGGCTGGGGGGGGCAGTTTTGGGGGGGGTCCTGCTGTGTTAGGGGGCTGTGGGTCACAGGGGGGTCCCGCCGGGTGGGGGTCACACTGGGGGGGCAGTGGCTGGAGGGGTCACACGGGGGGGTCCTGCTGGGGGGACACGGGGGGGGTAGTTGCTGGGGGAGGTCGCAGGGGGGTCCCGCTGGCTGAGGGGGCAGTGATGGGGGGATCTCAGTCCCACTGGGGGGGTCCCGCTGCCGGGGCTGTGGCTGGGGGGGGCCGCTGGGGGGGGGGGCGGTGCGGCGGCTCCTACCTGGGCAGGCGGGGCGGGTCCGTGTCTCCCGGCCATGCCCAGCGGGCGGCTCCCCGCGCAGCAGGAGGCTCCGGGCCGCGGCGCCTGGGCTCGGCGGGCCCAGCCCGGCTGCTGCCCTGCGGCTCCGGGGCCCAGCGACACCGGCCCGGCGGAGAGACCGGCCCGGCCCGGCCCCGCACGGCTCGGCGGCCACCCGGGCAGGGCATGCTGGGAGCTGGGGGCTGGGCCGGCAGCAGCGCCCACCCACACACACTGACACACACACACACAGAGAGCTCACAGCCACACCGACACACACACACACTGACACACACACACAGAGCTCTCACACACAGAGCACTGACTCTGCACCCATCCACACACACCACTGACACACACTGACACAGCCACAGTGACACAACACAGAGCTCACACACACACACTGACACACACACACACAGAGCTCACAGCCACACCGACACACACAGAGCCCTGGCTCTGCACCCAGCCACACACAGCACTGACACACACACACTGACCCAGCCACACTGACACACAGAGAGCTCACACACACACTGACTGACACACACAGAGCACTGACTCTGCACCCATCCACACACAGCACTGACACACACACACATACACACACTGACACAGCCACAGTGACACAACACAGAGCTCACACACACACACTGACACAGCCACACTGACACCATCTCTGCCCATCCTCACTAATAGCCATTGATGGACCTATCCTCCATGAATTTATCTAGTTCTTTTCTGAACCCTGTTATAATCTTGGCCTTCACAACATCCTCTGGCAAGGACTTCCACAGGTTGACTGTGCGTTGGTGAAGAAATACTTCCTTTTGTTTGTTTTAAACCTGCTGCCTATTAATTTATATTAATATTAATTCAATCTATAAGGTGGATAGAAAGCTGGCTAGATCGTCGGGCTCAACGGGTAGTGATCAACGGCTCCATGTCTAGTTGGCAGCCGGTGTCAAGTGGAGTGCCCCAAGGGTCAGTCCTGGGGCCGGTTTTGTTCAATATCTTCATTAATGATCTGGAGGATGGCGTGGATTACACCCTCAGCAAGTTTGCAGATGACACTAAACTGGGAGGAGTGGTAGATATGCTGGAGGGTAGTGATAGGATACAGAGGGACCTAGACAAATTAGAGAATTGGGCCAAAAGAAATCTGATGAGGTTCAACAAGGACAAGTGCACAGTCCTGCACTTAGGACGGAAGAATCCCATGCACTGCTACAGACTAGGGACCGAATGGCTAGGCAGCAGTTCTGCAGAAAAGGACCTAGGGGTTACGGTGGACGAGAAGCTGGATATGAGTCTACAGTGTGCCCTTGTTGCCAAGAAGGCTAACGGCATTTTGGGCTGTATAAGTAGGGGCATTGCCAGCAGATCAAGGGACGTGATCATTCCCCTCTATTCGACATTGGTGAGGCCTCATCTGGAGTACTGTGTCCAGTTTTGGGCCCCACACTACAAGAAGGATGTGGAAAAATTGGAAAGAGTCCAGCGGAGGGCAACAAAAATGATTAGGGGGCTGGAGCACATGACTTATGAGGAGAGGCTGAGGGAACTGGGATTGTTTAGTCTGCAGAAGAGAAGAATGAGGGGGGATTTGATAGCTGCTTTCAACTACCTGAAAGGGGGTTCCAAAGAGGATGGATCTAGACTGTTCTCAGTGGTACCAGATGACAGAACAAGGAGTAATGGTCTCAAGTTGCAGTGGGGGAGGTTTAGATTGGATATTAGGAAAAACTTTTTCACTAGGAGGGTGGTGAAGCACTGGAATGGGTTACCTAGGGAGGTGGTGGAATCTCCTTCCTTAGAGGTTTTTAAGGTCAGGCTTGACAAAGCCCTGGCTGGGATGATTTAGTTGAGCATTGGCCTGCTAAACCCAGGGTTGTGAGTTCAATCCTTGAGGGGGCCACTTAGGGATCTGGGGCAAAAATTGGTCCTGCTAGTGAAGGCAGGGGGCTGGACTCAATGACCTTTCGAGGTCCCTTCCAGTTCTAGGAGATTGGTATATCTCCAATTATTAATTAATTAATTTAATTTAATTAGTCCTGCTTTGAGCAGGGGGTTGGACTAGATGACCTCCTGAGGTCCCTTCCAACCCTGATATTCTATGATTCTATTAATTTCATTGGTGACCCCTAGTTCTTGTGTTATAAGTGGTAAATAACACATCCTTATTCACTTTCTCCATACCAGTCAGGATTTTATATCTATCATATCACCTCTTAGTCATCTCTTTTCAAAGGTGAAAAGTCCCAGTCTTTTTAATCTTCCCTCATATGGAAGCTGCTCCATAATGTTAATCATTTTCTTTGCCCTTCTCTGTACCTTTCCCTTTGAAATGAGGTGACCAGAACTGCACACAGCATTCACGGTGTGGGTGTACCATGGATTCATATAGAGGCAATGTGATATTTTCTGTCTTCTTATCTATCCCTTTCCCAATGATTCCCAACATTCTGTTCACTTTTTTGACGGCTGCTGCACACTGAGCGATATTGTCAGAGAACTATCCACAATGACTCCAAGATCTCTTTCTTGAGTGGTAACAGCTAATTTAGACCTCATCATTTTATACGTATAGTTGGGATTATGTTTTCCAATGTGCATTACTTTTCATGTATCAATGTTGCATTTCATCTGACATTTTGTTCCCCAGTCACCCAGTTTTGTGAGGTCCCTTTGTAACTCTTCACAGTCTGCTTTGAACTGAACTATCTTGAGTAATTTTGTATTGTCTGCAAATTTTGCCACCTCTCTGTTATCCCCTTTTCCCAGATCATTTATGAATATGTTGAATAGGACTGGTCCCAGTACAGACCCCTGGGGGACACCACTATTTACCTCTCTCCATTCTGAAGTATGACCATTTATTCCTAACCTTTGTTTCTTGTCTTTTAAACAGTTACTGATCCATGAGAAGACCTTCCCTCTTATCCCATGACAACTTGCTTTGCTTATGAGCTTTTGGTGTGGGACCTTGTCAAGGGCTTTCTGAAAGTCCAAGTAAATTATATTCACTGGATTATCCCTTTCCACGTTTGTTGACCCCGCTCAAAGAATTCTAATAGATTAATGAAACATGATTTCCACTTACAAAAGCCATGTTGATTCTTCCCCAACAAGTTGTGTCCATCTATGTGTCTGATATTTCTGTTCTTTACTATAGTTTCAACCAATTTGCCTGGCACTGAAGTTACCAGCCTGTAATTGCCGGGATTGCTTCTGGAGCCTTTTTTAAAAATTGGTGTCACATAGCTATCCTCCAGAAGCTGATTTAAATGATAGGTTACATACCACAGTTAGTAGTTCTGCAGTTTCATATTTGAGTTCCTTCAGAACTCTTGGATGAGTACAATCTGGTCTGGGTGACTTATTACTGTTTAGTTTATCAATTTGTTCCAAAACCTCCTTTAATGACACCTCAATCTGGGATGGTTCCTCAGATATGTCACCTAAGAAGAATGGCTCAGGTGTGGGACTCTCCCTCACATCCTCTGCAGTGAAGATTGAGGCAAAGAATTCATTTAGCTTCTCTGCAACAGTCTTCCTTGAGTGCTCCTTTAGCACCTAGATTGTCCAGTGGCCCCACTGGTTGTTTGGCAGCTTCCTGCTTCTGATGAGGTGGCAACACATGGAGTTATTCAGGAATAGCCTTTCGGGAATTCTAACATATATAGGTTCTCATACTGCACTCATCAGCCTCGCATCTGAGCATCTTCCAACTGTGCGTTAAGAAACGTGACTAACATCTGTCATGTGTTTGTTCTGTCATGCCCCCCACCTCTCCCAGTGAGGAGAAGTGTGTGCAATAGAGTGTCATGGAGGAGGGGGTTTCTGTTGTTTTTTTTGGGGAGGTGGGCAATAGTGGTATTTGTGTGTTTAGCTATATCAGAAACCACTCTTACTCCAGAATAAGAGTGTCCACAACTGGAGTTATTCTGGAATAGCTATTCCACTTTAAAGTCTTGTTTACAATGTCACCTGAAAGCGAGAACAGGCATTCGCATGGCACTGTTGTAGCTGGCGTTGCAAGATATTTACGTGCCAGATGCTCCTCCCCACATCTCCCTCTCCCCATTTTCTGCTCAGGGCTGGCCTTACCGCGGCCCCCTCAGGTGCCAGACTGTGGGGGGACGCCACTAGGACCCAGAGTGTAGAAAATTGTGTCTGCTGCTGGTGCATATGTATTCTCTCTGCTCTAGATGCACAGAGATGGTGGAGTGCTGTGCTGGAGGAAGGAGGGCACAAGAGACGTAACAGGCAGGCAGGAGAAAAGATGAGAGGGAATAACAGAAAGCAGCAGGAGCTGCAGGGAGAGAGAGGAGGAAGAGCCTCTTATGTACCTCTCTAGCACTCCCAGGAGTCTGGACTGATTAACACCAGCTTCTCAGGGAGCTTCCTGTTTCCTGCTGCTTCCCTGAACCCACTTGAGGAGAACAGGCGGTCAACTGAAGTAGTAGGAGCCAGTTAGGCCCTTAAGACGCTGATATCTTCCCTCACTCAGGCCCTGCTACCAGCCTGCTTATTTGTCCCCTTCAATTGAGTGTTGAGAGCCACTCTAGCTGGCACAGAACAGCAGTCATGAGTGAAAGAAGAAAACACCCCTCTGGGGCAGCATTCAGAAAAAGAAAGCAAGCAAAGGAAGCTTTTCTGTCTAAGCAGGAAGGAGCTCTCCTGAGATACATAGACACAAATGTTCACGGTGAGCCTTCCGGCCCCAGTGAGGATGAGAGTGGTGAGGAGATGCCTGATCTTCCAGTTAGTCAGAGTGCAGGTGACCTGGCAGCTACTGCAGCATCCATATCTCCATCTCAAATGGATGTAACCAGGCACATTCCTGAAGAAAAGTGTAGATCAGAGAAGAGTGTGGTGGAGGCGCAAGAAACAGCTGCTGCTGAGTTTAGTTCCTTAAGTCTAGATGATCCAGGACTGTGGACCCACTTGAGCAGTAGCCTGAGGGACTTCCTTGTACTGCATGGGCCACAGCAAGTGAAAAACTTCATGTTCCCCAAAGACAATGAAAATAGAAGTTTCCATCCAACACATTACTGGCGTGAAATCCCCAATGGTGACAAAGTGGAGAGGCCATGGCTTATGTACTCAAAAACCCAGAATGCTGCATACTGTTTTTGTTGCAAACTCTTCCAGTCTAATGTTCCAGCCACATTGGGTTCTACAGGAACAAAGGACTGGAAAAATCTGGCTAGAAATCTGGCATGCCATGAGAAGGCAGCAAATCACCAGAGAGCATTCCATAGGTGGAAAGAGCTTGAGATGAGACTAAGGTTAAAGGCCACCATAGATGATCAGCATCAAGAGAAGATTGCATCAGAGTCTCTTTACTGGCAAAATGTTCTGAAAAGGCTCATTGCCATTGTGAGAATGCTTGCTACCCAAAACCTAGCACTGCGTGGCACTTCAGATCAGCTGTATGTGCCAAACAATGGAAACTTCCTTAAAATTGTGGAGCTGATGGCTGAGTTTGATGCTGTACTCCAGGAGCATCTAAGAAGAGTCACCACCCAAGAAATGTACACACACCACTACCTTGGAAAAACAATTCAAAATGAGATCATACAGTTACTGGCAACAAAAGTCAAACAGAAGATTGTGGCAGATCTGAAGTCAGCAAGATATTACTCTGTTATTCTGGACTGCACACCTGACATCAGCCATACGGAACAAATGACTTTAATGGTGCGTTTTGTAACAACAACAGAACCTAGTGAAAATGTCCCTGCAATGGTGACTGTCAGAGAGCATTTTCTAGAATTTATTGACATTGATGATACTACAGGAGCTGGTATGACAAATGTGCTTCTTAAAAAGCTGGAAGATACGGGAATTGCGATAGCTGACATGAGAGGTCAGGGCTACGATAATGGTGCCAACATGAGAGGAAAGAACAGAGGAGTGCAGACACGGATCCGAGAGTTAAACCCTCGAGCTTTTTTTGTCCCATGCAGTTCTCATTCATTGAACTTGGTGGTCAGTGATGCAGCATCAGCTTCTAGTGAGGCTGCTGAATTTTTTAATGTAATTCAAAGCATCTATGTATTTTTCTCTGCATCAACTCATCGATGGCAAATTTTGAAGCAACATCTGGGAACATCCTCTCTGACACTGAAACCACTGAGTGCCACACGATGGGAAAGTCGAGTGGAGGCGATAAAGCCTATCAAACACCAAATTGGGAAGATAGATGATGCCATAGTTGCCATTATGGAGGATAATGCTATGACAGGAACTGTTCGTGGGAGAACAGTGGCAGAGGGAAATGGAATCACCAGAAACATACATAACTTCAAATTTCTGTGTGGCTTAGTGTTGTGGCATGACATACTGTTTGAAATAAATGTTGTAAGCAAGAGACTCCAAGGTGTTGACCTTGATATATCTGGAGCAATGGAACAACTGGACAAAGCAAAGTCATACCTACAGTCTTACCGGTCAGATGAGGGATTTCAAAACGTTCTGAAGAGTGCACAGAAGTTGGCAGAGGAACTTCACACTGAAGCTATTTTCCCACCCATTCAAGAATACAAGAGTCACCGAAGAAGAAGACATTTTGATTACGAGGCACGGGATAATCCCATAAGAGACCCCAAACAACAATTCAAAGTTGAATTCTTTAACCAGGTGCTAGATTGTGCAATACAGTCAGTTGAAGAACGTTTCATGCAGCTCAAGGAACACAGCAGTATATTTGGGATGTTGTATGATATTCCAAAACTCCTCACTATACCTGAAGAAGACCTACACCAGCAATGCAGGGCACTAGAGACAGTGTTGACACATGATGACATGCGCGATATTGATGCGAGTGATTTAGGTGATGAACTGAAAGCCCTTTCAAGATACATTTCAGCAGGATCAACTCCAAAGGCTGTTCTGGAATATATGTGCACAAATAAGATGACCACCCTCTTTCCAAATGCTTTTGTTGCTCTGCGCATACTTCTAACACTTCCTGTAACAGTTGCCAGTGGAGAACGCAGCTTCTCCAAGCTGAAGTTAATAAAAACACATCTACGCTCCACAATGACACAGGAGAGGCTGGTCGGCCTTGCAACCATCTCAGTAGAGCATGAGCTGGCCCAGACTGTGGACCTTCAGGAAGCAGTTCAAATCTTTGCAACCAAGAAGGCACGGAAAGCACCACTTTGATTATCCAAACAGATACAAATGCCAGTGTTTACTATGCAGACAAGAAAAGTTACATTTGCTATTCAGGCGTTTGAAAGTTTAAGTGTTACTTAAAATTTTTGAACAAGGCATTTTAAGTTGTTAGTTCTCCTTTATTGGGGTAGGTAGCAGAGCAGTACCATGAGAGGAGTAGAACAGGAAGAAGGCAGAATTGAGACCTTTCAAAGTTTTGGCCCAAGCGAGGGGGAATGGGGGCGTCATTTGAGCTCCCCGCCTCAGGTGCCAAAATGTTGTGGGCCGGCCCTGTTGCTGCTAATGCCTCTCCCAGGCTGAGTTTCACTCTGACACACCTAAGCTGTGGATAAGGATTCTGGGTAACGCAGGCCAACAGGTACTGCCTGCCCTCAGACACACTAACATCTCAACTGTTCCTAGAGGGCGTGTCACACACTGGCCCCAAGCCTCTCTGATCCTACTGACCATTTATGCTGCTCTGGCAACGTAAAAGGGTGATAAAGTGGGTGGATCCAGCCACGGGGGAGGAAAGATTAAAGAGGCTAGGACTCTTCAGCTTGGAAAAGAGAAGACTAAGGGGGGACATGATAGAGGTATATAAAATCATGAGTGATGTTGAGAAAGTGGATAAGGAAAAGTTATTTACTTATTCCCATAATACAAGAACTAGGGGTCACCAAATGAAATTAATAGGCAGCAGGTTTAAAACAAATAAAAGGAAGTTCTTCTTCACGCAGCGCACAGTCAACTTGTGGAACTCCTTACCTGAGGAGGTTGTGAAGGCTAGGACTATAACAATGTTTAAAAGGGGACTGGATAAATTCATGGTGGCTAAGTCCATAAATGGCTATTAGCCAGGATGGGTAAGAATGGTGTCCCTAGCCTCTGTTCGTCAGAGGATGGAGATGGATGGCAGGAGAGAGATCACTTGATCATTGCCTGTTAGGTTCACTCCCTCTGGGGCACCTGGCATTGGCCACTGTTGGTGGACAGATACTGGGCTAGATGGACCTTTGGTCTGACCTGGTACGGCCTTTCTTATGTTCTTATGTTCTTATCCTGGCATTGGGGATTCACTGGGCAGCAAAGACCCAGCATAATGGTGAGTAATCTAGGCACATCGGGGCAGGGGTGGGGAACAGCAGGCACAGCCAGACCATGGCTGGGCTCCAGCTATTCTCAACTGCTGCAAAGGGAGACAGGGTGGGTTTGGGCCTTTTCCTATTTCTTTCTGCTAGAGAAGGCATGAAAGTGACCCGTTTTTTCTTGGGAGACCCTGTGGGTAACTGGAGGACTGGTAGGGTTATGACATCAGTGAGGGGAAGTGGTTATTTAAAACGCATTGATGTTTATTTTCGTTAACCCTTATTTAACTCAAACACCCGAGGCACACTTGGGAAGAAGAATGTCTTTGTTAAATAGCCAAAACACACAGCTGCTCTGGAGGCACAAGAGCGATTTGCGTACTATTAGAGCTGTGGGAGCTGAGGAAAACCAGGCTGGGAGCAAGGTGCTTGTTTTAAGACCTGCGATAACTAGATAACTAAGGATCACTGGTGTGAGACCCTTCCCTCCAACACACTGAGCAAGGACTCTCTGTGATGAATGGGTGGGCATCTCTCCTGTGACTGCAGGGAGTACAAGGGGCATAGCTGAGTTTGGAGCCTCCCAACTAAGCCTTGTCCTCGTCTTGGGGTTTACACCACGTTACCAGTGACCGGTAGGGAACCCAGGCTCGCCCACTACTCCAGGTTCCACCCAATACACAGCAGCCCCTACTGCTCAACTTCAATCCTCCGCTGCTGTCTCTTTGGGCCTCTTCCTATGGGGCTCTTTTATTTCCAGCCCTATCTCAGGGTACGTCTACACTACCTGCCGGATCGGCGGGTAGTAATCGATCTATCGGGGATCGAGACGCGATAAATCGATCCCCGATCGCTCTGCCGTCGACTCCGGAACTCCACCAGGGCAAGAGGCGGACGTGGAGTCGACGGGGGAGCGGCAGCCGTCGATCCCGCGCCGCGAGGACGCGAAGTAAGTGATTCTAAGTCGATCTAAGATACGTCGACTTCAGCTACGCTATTCTCGTAGCTGAAGTTGCGTATCTTAGATCGATCCCCCCCGCCCCAGTGTAGACCAGGCCTCAGGGCCAGCGTCCTCATGTCCTTCTCCCTCTGCAATCCCGGCTATGTACGTTCAGCCAGCCATACGTTCTGTCTGATTGTCCGGCTCCACCCATGTTCATTCCTCTGCTCCCAGCCAGACCTGCCAAGGGCCTGCGGCTCCTTTGATCTGAGCCTGTTGGCTGCTCAGGCAGGCCCGGAAGACCCACCTCCGCTGCTCCTGTCCAGTCACTTCGCTGCTTCCTCGGGTGGGTGTGGTATGGCCCCGGGGCCTCCTGAAGGGAGCTGCACAGGCCAGGGGCAGGGCCCAAGCCCCATCTTTGAGGAACTCCGCTAGTAACCTCCCTTCAGCCCAATCGCTCCCCTTTCAACACAACCCATGGTCTCCTCTCTGAACAGTTCCTTTCCCGCCTTACAATCCTTGTACCAATCTCCAGCTTCAAGAATAATTTTTCCATGTGCTACCATGTCAATTGCTTTACTTAAGTCCGATCTACCGCATTTCCCTTGCCTGGAGAATCAGAGCCTTATGCCCCGGCATGTCTGCACGGCAGTCAGGAGCTGTGATTGCAGCATTTGTAGACATATCGAGCTAGCTTTGATCTAGCTAGATCAGCATAACAATAGAAGCGAAGTTGCAGCGTGCATAAGGCAGCTGCATAAGCATCCTCCACCCACCCAGGACCCCGATACATAGTTAAGTGGCGTCGCTTTGCTGCTGTTACAGAGCTACCCAGCTCAAAGCTAGCCCGGGTCTGTCTACACCTGCTGCAATATCACCTCCTGAGTGCAGGGTAACCATATCCCAAGTCTCTCACGTCTCAGGTTTGATGCTCTGTGTGGGGTACACCCTGCCTGTTCCTGCCCCATGTGACCATTGCATGGGGCTCTGGGTTCCAGCCCTGCCCCACATAAAGATAGACCCTGGGGAAGACCCCGAGGGGTGGACGTGGCTTTCCATGCCAGCCTTTGTTCTCCCAGCAGGAGGGGGCTGTAAAGGTGCCAGACGCCGCGATTCCATGTCCTGTTCCCACGCCTGCGTGCAAGGACGGAAACAGTGAGCGGATGTGATGCTCACGACACCCAGAGCTGCAAGCCACCGTGTCACCCCTCTGCCTCAGCAGGAGTGAGCGTTGCTGGAGATTAGACTCTGTGTCAGCTTCACCAGCAAACTCCTCCAGACTCTGCAAGGCTCACAGGTAACAGTCAGTGCACCCATGGGCGCCAGGTTTGTATAATTTTTGGTGGTGCCCAGAACGGATCCAAGCAGAGCCGTCCCATCCATAGGACGGACCAGGGCAACCATCCCAGGGCCTGTGCTTTGGGGGGCCCCATGCTTCAGGGGGACACAGGGTCCAGGGCGGCCTGGGGGGGTTAGTGGGGGGCCTGGCACCGGCAGCAGCGAGCGACCCAGCCCCAGCCCACCCCACTCCGCCCCGCTGGCTCCCAGCATCACTCGGGGGAGGGGGCAGGAGCCGGAAAGAGGCGGGGTGGGGGCGGGATCTTGGGGGAAGGGGTGGCATGGGGGCGGAGCAGGGGCGGGAAGAGGCAGAGCAGGGCGGGCTGGGGCTGAAGCCTGAAGCGTGGGGCCCCCCAAAGCGTGGGGCCCGGGGCAGTTGCCCCAGTCCGTTGTATGGACGGGACAGCTCTGAAAATAGAAGCCCAAACATTGTTGGAGCCGGGCTCACGTTTCTGAATATTGGTGGAGCACGGGAACCACGGGCCCATGTAACTCGCCGCCTATGTGCACCCCAGTTCCTGAGTTCCCCAGTGGCGTCTCTCTGCAGCGTCCGTCCCCTCCCACTGTGGCACTCACAGAAATTATTAAGTTTGCTGCCTCCACCAGCCAGCTAGGTGAGCTGCAGACTTCGCTTCAATACTCAGCACTGCGACGGTTTATAGTAAAACCAAGGAAGCTTATTAACAAAGAAAAGAGAGGTACAGGATACTAAGCAAGAGGAAAAGAGACAGGGCTGGTTACAACAAACAAAGCAAAACACACTTTCCAGTGACTAAAACTCAATTCTAACAAATTATATCTTCGCCAAAAACAGTTTCTCACTTGCAGCAAGTTCTCAGCAGCTCCTGCCCTTCAGACCAAGAGGACCCACTGTTCACAGGCTCTGACTCGGACGCTGTTCCTATGTCCCCTAAGCTAAGTGATGGGTAATGAGAATGTCTGTTTGCTCCCAATGTAGTTCCCCAAAGTCCATAGTTTTTGTCATCAGAGCCACCGAGACTTCCTGGGGGTGCAGCCTCTGTCCAGGGCAGGCTGAGGGGTTTGCTCACTGAGCTGTTGCTTGTTAGCGTAATTGCTTTGTTTACCCTACATATAAATGTACTTTCTTTGTCCTTTGGCTTACGAAGCTTGACCGAGACAGGTGGACCCACATTCCTTTGTCTAAGCCAAAGTTGGTTATCAAGTCTGCTCCCAACATACTTTAGGAACATATCTCCAGCGCACACATACAGAATTTCACACACCATCCGTACATACATCACGCAATGATATTCATGACCAGCGTGGCACCAGTTTTTATATGATACCTTACTCCATACACTTTTATGTACAAAAATATTGCATATCACCAGTTGAGTCAAGTGCGAACTCTTAGGGGTTGAGACTCCCCGGGGTATCTGGACCCTGATTGTCACAGTGGAACCATGTTGTCATCTGGCAAAGTCAGGTACAGAGAGAAATAGCACAAGGACTCACAATGCTACAGTTGGCCCAGTACTGCCGAGGGCTGGATCTTTATTTTTATGAGGCCAAATTCCTGATGGCAACTGAGATATCACAGACCTTTAACTATCTGCCTCCTTCCAGAATTCCATAACCGAGAGTTTGAACCGCATCAGGCTAAAATGTACATCTCCCATCAGCTGAGCTGCACAGCTTCAGGCCCAGGTTACTTCAACCAGTTCAAGTGTTTTCTGGCTCTAGGATCACACAACAGCCTCCTTGGCAGTTGGGAGCCTTCTCCTCTCAGGCTGCTGGACAGGGAGTGACTTTAAAAACAGCCGTGTCCCAGTTTGTTCAGGTCTCTCCGTGCACTTGCTGCTTAAATCAGTTTCCGCTGGTGTAAACAAACCCACTTGCTGCACGTGCCCAGGATCTCCCTCCTCTACGCATCTGTCACATGTAAAAATCAAATCTCCCTGCTGGCCCTATCTTATTTCTGAGGGACATGCACAGCTGCTGTCCTAGCAGCACGAGCGGCTGGGGCTGCAGGAATGGGCTCAGCAGAGGAGTCCTAGATTCCAAGGACCGGTCCCTGCTCCCTGAACCAGCAGGAAATGGCTCTGCACAAATTGGAGCTGCCCCCAGTGTCTGGGAATCCCAAGTCGGATTATGTCAGCCTCCACTCCTGCCCCCAGGGGCTGAGACCCACCCCCAGGCTGGGTACAGGACCCTGCCCCCCGAGAGGCTGGCAAGGAAGCGCAATGCTCCCACAATGCCCCGCTCCCCTTCCCCCCCCCCCCCCCCAGTCCTGGGAGTAGCTCCCTGAGGTTGGAGGGAAGAAATTTCATTTCATTTGGGGGCCACACTGAAATGCTTTGGCTTTATTTGTACTATTATGTATTTGTTTTATGTTCTTCTACCATGTTAATATCATGCCAGGCCATGTCATCATAGCCCTGAAACTTTTTGACTTTTATATTAAAAATGACAATGTAAGTAAAAACGGTAAAGCCCAAACCAAATATTTTTACATTCTCGAAATGTTGATAATTTCTCAGTCAAATTGCTACGCTCCCGTGGAATGCTTCGGTTTTTGTCAAAGCTGCGTTTTCCGACAGAAATCTGTTCCCTTGGAAACGTGTCCACCCGCTGTAGACTTGATGAGTTGCAGTCTCCTCTTTATCAAAAAGAACAGGAGTACTTGTGGCACCTTAGAGACTAACAAATTTATTTGAGCATAAGCTTTCGTGGGCTACAGCCCACTTCTTCGGATGCATAGAATGGAACATACAGTGAGAAGATATTTATACATACAGAGAACATGAGAAGGTGGAAGTAGCCATACCAACTGTAAGAGGCTAATTAATTAAGAGAAGCTATTAACAGCAGGGGAGAAAAACTTTTGAAGTGATAATCCAAATGGCCCATTTCGGACAGTCGGATTATCACTTCAAAAGTTTTTCTCCCCTGCTGTTAATAGCTTCTCTTAATTAATTAGCCTCTTACAGTTGGTATGGCTACTTCCACCTTCTCATGTTCTCTGTATGTATAAATATCTTCTCACTGTATGTTCCATTCTATGCATCCGAAGAAGTGGGCTGTAGCCCACGAAAGCTTATGCTCAAATAAATTTGTTAGTCTCTAAGGTGCCACAAGTACTCCTGTTCTTTTTGATAAAGAGGAGACTGCAACTCATCAAGTCTACAGCGGGTGGACACGTTTCCAAGGGAACAGATTTCTGNGTTTATTGACAGGCCGGGCGGAGCCACTCGCCTCAGTGCCTGGGGGAGGGAAGGAACCGAGATGTCTGCGTGAGAGGTGGCATGTCCCCGCCAGGCTGGAGGGGTGCGAGACAGCTCCCGGACTAGAGGGGCAGAAACTATACAGCTCCCAAGGCCAGAAGGGACCAGCCTGATCATCTAGTCCAGGAGTAGGCAACCTATGGCACGGGTGCCGAAGGCGGCACACGAGCTGATTTTCAGTGGCACTCACACTGCCCGGGTCCGGGGGTCTCTGCATTTTAATTTAATTTTAAATGAAGTTTCTTAAACATTTTAAAAACCTTATTTACTTTACATACAATAGTTTAGTTATATATTATAGACTTATAGAAAGAGACCTTCTAAAAACTTTACAATGTATGACTGGCAGGCGAAACCTTAAATTGGAGTGAATAAATGAAGACTCGGCACATCGCTTCTGAAAGGTTGCCGAGCCCTGGGCTAGTCCGACCTCCTGCCTAACACAGGCCGGAGAGCTGGAGCGGATCCTTTCCACCCACACACCCTCTTGATTTAAAAAAACCCGCCCGAGAGAGGGGCAGCAAGGGGCCGGGTTCAGTGCCGGTGATGCCACCGAAGAGAGCCGGACCCCTGCGCCCCGAGCCGGGGCGAGCCGGAGCCGGGCACCCCGGGGGAGCTGAGCCCAGGGCAGTGCCTTGGTTGGGTTTCTCCCCCAGGCTGCTGCGCTCCGGGCGCGCTGGGGCCGCAGCAGGGTCCCGGCCCCCGGCGGAGGGCGGAGCCGGAGCGGGGAGGCTGCTGGGAGCTGTAGGCCGGCCGGGGACGGGGGAAGGACCGTTCCCAGTGATGCTTTGCTCCCGCGCAGGGAGGGAGGCGAGGTACAAGTGGCGGCTCTGCCCACGGAGCTGCCCCCCGTCCTGCGTGGGCGCCCCACGCCCCTGGCTGCGCCCAGCCCCCGGGAGAGGCAGAGACCGCCCCGCGCCCCAGCCCAGCCCAGCCGCTGCAGCCCCGGCCGCCCGGGCTCCGGGGGAGGCGAGATGTCTGCAGGGGTCGCCGCTGCCCAGGTGAGGAGCGAGGCGCTGCTCGGTCCCCTTGGCCGGGGGAGCTCGGCTGGCAGGAATCAGGCGTCCGCCTGCTTTCCGGGCAGCTCCCGGCCTCCAAAAGAGGCACCCGCCTGGCCCTGGGGCTCGTGGGTCCGAACTGGGGGCGCTGATCCGGTTTGCTGCCTGGTTCCCGATCAGGCTGGTCACCCAGATCCAGAATGGGGGGCAGGGCAGGGGGTCTGAAGGGCCAGGAAACCCGGACCCTTCCCGGTGTAGTGGGGGGTTTAAAAAGAGGAGATTGCGCGTCCCAGTGCTGGGAACGGTGCTGGGGGACACCGGGACTCCTCAAAGGGGTTTCCAGAGAACAATCCGTGCAGATTTTCGTCCCCCCCCGGTCTGGGTTCCAGAACATGCCCAGCCGGTGACACCGATCAGTTACTTAGCTGGAAACCGCCCCTGGGGACGTGTATGTGCTGCCTGACACCGCCCAGAGTTAGCTTCTCCTTGGGCTGCCCCCTGACCCGTGTGCATGCTGGAAAGTGCTGTGTGACATAACCCAGGGTCACGCCAGGCTTGGGACACAGATATCCCGGGAACTTGTCTGGCACTGAAACGTGGCTATTTTCACCAGCCTGCAATCAGCCGTCAGAGATTTGTGCAGGGAAATTCTGTCTGTTAGGCACATGCAGGGCCGGCTCCAGGCACCAGCGGAGGAAGCATGTGCCTGGGGCAGCACATGCTAAGGGGTGGCATTCCGTCCATTCTTGGGGCGGCACAGTCCAGGCGGCTTTTTTTTTTTTTGCTTCGGCAGTTCGGGTGGCTTTTTTTTTTGTTTTTTTTGCTTGGGGTGGCAAAAATGGTAGAGCCGGCCCTGGGCACATGGATGTTTAGCCTGACCTGTCACCGGGCAGAACGCCTGCCCCGTCTCACAGCGAAAACGCCTCTCACGGTGCAGCCTTCCCCACCGCTGCCATTTGCGGGGTGCTTTTCCTGCCGCAAAGAACTCCAAGTGCATCCCCAAAGTTCGTGCTTTCCCATGAGCCCTCAAACCAACCAGCGCCGCTTTGTTCTGTTCGGGCAGGAGTGCGAATCTTTGTATGGAGCTTTGTGCTGGGCCTGGTGCTTGGCTAGAGACCATCCACAGCTCCGGAGAAAGGGGAGTAAAAAAGGGAGGAAATATGCCGAGGTTCCTTGCTCTTTCTTTCACGTCTAGTGCGTAGGGCACTGGCTGCTGTTCAAAAGACCTGGGTTCTGTTCTACTCCATCACTGACCTGCTGCATGATTGACCTTGGGCAAATCTCTTCATCTCTGTTTCTCCTCCCACCCTTTGACTGTCTTGTCTGTTTAGATCAGGGGTCGGCAACCTTTCAGAAGCGGGGTGCCTAGTCTTCAGTTATTCACTCTGATTTAAGGTTTCACGTGCCAGTCATACATTTTAACGTTTTTAGAAGGTCTGTTTCTATAAGTCTATAATATATAACTAAACTATTGTTGCATGTAAAGTAAATAATGTTTTTAAAATGTTTAAGAAGCTTCATTTAAAATTAAATTAAAATGCAGATCCCCCCCGGACCGGTGGCCAGGACCCGGGCAGTGTGAGTGCCACTGAAAATCAGCTCGCCTGCCGCCTTCGGCACCCGTGCCATAGGTTGCCTACCCCTGCTTTAGATTGTAAGATCTTCAGGGCAGGGTGGGGCCTGGCTTTCACTATGTGTTTGTACAGCACCTCCCACAATGGGGCTCTGATCTCAGTCGGAGCCTCTAGGCATAGGGTGACCAGATGTCCCGATTTTATAGGGACAGTCCCGATTTTTGGGTCTTTTTCTTATATAGGATCCTATTACCCCCCACCCCCGTCCCGATTTTTCACACTTGCTGTCTGGTCACCCTATCTAGGCACCACCGTAATACAAATAAGTATTATAATAATCCTCACTGTCATTGCCGGTAAGGTTTGAAGTTGGGACCTTTGGCACCAAAGCAGTTTTGCCTCTTGAACTAAAGGAGCAGTAGCTTCAATAGTTGGTAGCAGTAGTAAGCTGTTATCCTCAATATAGTCTAGCCACTAGAGGGAGAAATGAAACACACTTTACAACCACGTTACACAATATTAATTTCCTGGGGACAACTTTGTCTTGGTTCTCTTTCAGGCCTTTTATTGCTAGATGACTAAGTACAACACAGCTAAAAACAGCAGCAAACAGCAGGTCAGGAGCCAAGTGACGTGGGACCGTTTCTTTAAAAAGGGGGTTCGGGGAATGATCCTATTCAGGGGCAACAGAGAATGAAACTGCAAACAAAGCTAGTGTGTTCAGAGGCTTTTTAGACCTGAGGAGGGGATCAGCCACGAGGGAGTCTCTGGCGGGGGGAGGGGGCACACATCCAGCACTGGAAGAAATACCCACAGTCAGCCACTGTTCCATCCCCTGCCCAGCTGAGGTGCAGTGAGGGACGCGCTAGACTGCAGGAGGTGTCGGTCAGGGCACGGAACCCAGCAGGGAAGAGGGCCTGGAGCAGATCTCACCAGAGCAGATATTATAGGAGGAGCCCATATTTGTTCATGAACGGGCTGGGCTGTGTCTCTGAAATGGGGTCACACAGTTGTGTGAATTGAGTGCTGGTGGAGGTGCCAGCCCGTGGAGAGAGAAGCCCTCAGTTTATCCCTGTGGGGGGATACAATATGGACAGCGGCAGGGCGGTTGTCCCCACACACGCACCACCCTGCCTCTGCCCAGCCCAGAGCGGAGCGGCGACTTCGGCCTCCGTGTCCAGGCAGCCCCTGGCCTCTCTCAGCCCAGAGGTCAGCTAGCAGCTGCTGCACTGGTGCTGTGGGACTCGGGAAGGAGCGTGAGCCCCCCCCAAACTGGCAGAACCCCGGTGAAGTCAGGCACCGCTCGGCCCGAGCGAGGGTCTCCGAATCTGGCCCTCGCTGGCCAGCGGCACAATGGGCATTCAGCCCAGCAGAGGGCATCCTGAGGCGGGTCAGTGCAGTTGCCCTGTTCGGTGACGTGGTGTCAAATGGTCTTTGGGAAGAGCAGCCCAGTTGTCAAACCCGAGCCTTCCGCCCGGCAGCTTGTTGTCAGTGTCACGTCAGCAAGGCTGTGGCATCAAAGCACCATAATCGGGCCCGGCAGCTTGTATTTCACCAGACACTGCAGGGTGACGTGTTCCTTCCGAGGCTCCCCCAGGAGGACATGAGGCCCTCGGGGCAGATCCTGAGAGGTTACTGCGATGGGCACAAGGGGAAGGTCAAAGGGGAATCCAGCATTGCATTAAAACTTGTCATGACTCACCTGTGACTTCCCCTGAAGCCGAGTGTGACACCCCCCCACACACACACCCCCACACACACAGCCCGGACACGCACACGCAGGGAAGTGTGTGCAGAGCAGGGAGTTTGCACGTTGATGTAACACGTGGGCCTGATTCTTCCCTCCCCCTACCCCTGCCGCCTTGTGTCTTCGTTTGCCCCTGTGCAAAATAGATACAGTCCCCAGCATAGGGAGGTGCGTCAGGGAGGTGGGCAGGGCAGTCCCAGGCCGTGCTCTCCGCTGTGGGGGTCGGGGGCCGCGGGGGGGCCCGGGGGGGGGGGCCGGGGGGCGGCCGGGGGGGGGGGCACGGGGCCGGGGTCTCCGTGGTGGGGGTGGGGGGCAGAGGTGCGGCCCGGGGGGGCGGCACCGGGCCGTGCGCTGCGCGGTGGGGGTTGGGGGCCGAGGTGCGGCGCGGGGGGGCGGCACCGGGCCGTGCTCTGCGCTGGGCGGGTTGGGGGCCGTGGTGCGGCCCGCGGGGGCGGCACCGGGCCGTGCGCTCCGCTGTGGGGGGCGGGGGCTGAGGTGCGGCCCGCGGGGGCGGCACCGGGCCGTGCGCTCCGCGGTGGGGGGCGGGGGCCGAGGTGCGGGCCGGGGGGGCGGCACCGGGCCGGGCTCTCCGCGGTGGGGGGTGGGGGCCGAGGTGCGGCCCCTGGGGGCGGCCCCGGGCGGCGCCGTCTGATTTAGGGGGGGGGGGCGGAGGGGCGGGCCGGGGGGGCGGCACCGGGCCGGGCGCTCCGCGGTGGGGGCTGGGGGCCGCGGTGCGGCCCGGGGGGGCGGCCCCGGGCCGTGCTCTCCGCCGTGGGGGTGGGGGGGCGCGGTGCGGCCCGTGGGGGCGGCACCGGGCCGTGCTCTCCGCTGTGGGGGTCGGGGGCTGAGGTGCGGCCCGTGGGGGTAGCACCAGGCAGGCTGCTGTAAGTTAGGGGCTCGTCTTCGCTAGCGTTTTTTGCCTGGAGCTAGTTGATTAATCACCTCGAGTTAACTGGTGAACACCTTCGTACAGGGTAGTTGGGACACTCCCTTCATATTTGCTCCAGGACACACATGTTTGTTCTTCCCCCAAGACTCTGCACTGCAGGGTTTATCTTGACCAGCTAACACGTATTAAAATGATCCCTTGCCTTGTCTACACTAGGATTTTAACGTGTGCTAGTTAACACATGTTCAAAAGGCACCTCTCTGCCTAGTGTGGACGTGGCCTGCAGTCCCGCTTGAGTCGTGTTTTGAGAGTCTAAGGGGTGCATAGGCCTTTGTGCGAGCCCCAGCACTGGCTGTCTTTCACCCTGTGGTGATGGTTTATAGTGAGACTTGCCTCCTTCCTCGGGGCAGAGGGTTGTGAACTGTAATTGGTCCATCCTTGTACCATGCTTTGAGATCCTTAGATGAAAGGGCCAGGTGGTTTTCTCTTCCTGTGCCCTAAAATGCAAATGTCCTCGGCTAATCTTCGCATGATTGATGTAACCCGAACAGCCAGGGTGTTAAAGAACCATGAACGATTATCACACATTCGACAGGAAGCCGAGCCAAGGAGCACATAGAATTAAAGGTTTGACAAAGTTACTTCTTTTGAAAATATCACGGTGTCGGACTTAATTATGTCACGTCAGCGTCATGTCATCCCTGAAGGAGCCTTAACCGAACACTGAAATGTCAACAGGCAGCGGGGGGAGAGCAGCACTAGGGATACCTTCGATCCTGCGTCTGATGGTGCACGTACGCACAAGCACACCTGGTGCACGTACGCACAAGCACACCTGGATCAGAAACCGCAATAGAGGCAAAGGATAATTATTACTCCTGCACCTGGGCAAGGAAAGGACGACACAGGCGGCTGAGTAGAATGTGGAGTCGTTCCCGGCCGCTCTAGGTGGCCGCTCAGAACCCTGTTGGTAACCATAGGGACTGTGGCCTTTTAGAAGGTATCGGTGAGGTCGGATGCCCAAGTTTCTCAGTGCCCAGGCTGAGAAATCTTAAAGGGCCCTAATTTTCCGAGGGCAGCTGCCAGCACTTTCTGAAAATCAGGCTCCTTTTAAGACCTCTCAGGTTGGGCTCCCAAAATCACTAGTCGCTTCTGGGAATGTTGGCCTTGTCAGGGTCTGCTGGGGGCAACTTCCATGTATTGCAATGGGAGTGCCCATCACCTGACCCGGGAGACACACGCCTTACGCACTGCATGTCTGTCTGGCCGCAAAACCAAATTGCCCTGTTGACCGAATGCTGGGAGACTCCACCTCTGGATCAGAACTTGGTGGCTTGGACCCATCTCTAGCAGTGAAACGTTTTGTTTGAAATGCGCTGCGGAGTTTGACTGTGGTGGCAGATTCCTTGTGGAAGGGATTGTTCCTCTTCCTGACCATACCCACCTGGGTAGTGGGGCTTGTGGCCAGTTTGGATCAGTACCCAAAAGTCTGGATGGTTTTCCTACATATCCACCTCTCCCAAGTAGCATGAGAAGAAGCTTTCTCACGAGACTGGCCGTGTTTCCTCCTTTGCGTCGGGATGGAAATATCAGCGGAACAGCCTTTATACCCCAGCACGTATGGTCCAGGTCCCCGCTGGTGCCTGAAAGAACAGCTGTGTCAGTGGGAAGAGCTGGCAGCAAACCCGTCTGGAATAGTTGATCAAACAGTTTGGTTCCAGCAACGGGCAGATGCTTCAGGGCTGAGCCTGGGGTAGAAGCGTCTAATCTGGGGGGGTTTTGAGAACTTGTTTTCAGATCCCTAGTGGGTCCCCAGTTATTTAAACACTCACATTCCCTGCCCACCCCCAGCGCTGACTCCAGGGTTTTTGCCGCCCCAGGCAGCCCCCCCCCCCCCAAATAAAAAAGCCGCGATCGCGATCTGCAGCACCAATTCGGCGGGAGGTCCTTCGCTCTGAGCGGGAGTGAGGGACCCTCCGCCGAATTGCCACCGAATACCTGGACGTGCCGCCCCTCTCCAGAGTGGCCGCCCCAAGCACCTGCTTGTTAAGCTGGTGCCTGGAGCCGGCCCTGCCCACCCCCCACGCATCCTCTCCTCCTCCCCACACATACCCTCTCCCCACACACCCCCTCTCCCCACACCTACCTTCACCCCTCTCCCCAGATCTTGTTCTGCTTACAGGGCATGGAGGCCTGTCACATTCGCTTGTACCATTTTGTCCTGATCTTGACATGGGGTTTCCTGAGGTCAAACCCTGCTGCCCTGTAGAGGGGCTCCTACCCAGGGATCTCTGGGTAGCCTGAGAAGCCAGCGCAGTTCTTGTCCCGCAGGAGTCCAGGCATGGGACAGAGTGGGCCCAGATTCAGAACAAAGGGCATCAAATAGTCGCTTTCAAAGAGGGGGAAGTGAATTCTTGAACATGAATGACATCCTCCTTTCAATGTCAGTGTCTGACGTCAGTCACTTCCTCTAGGGGAAGCGAGATCAGCGTGAGACCACGGCAAACTTGGGTTTAAAATGAGGGACTGAACCGTCCCGCGAGGCAGAGAAGAGAAAAGCCATTGGCCTGACATTGCCTAGAGGCAGTTCTCTGGGAGAAGGTTCCCGATTGATTTGTACAGCTGACCTGGCTGAGTAACAGGGCAGCAGGGAAATCATGTGGACAAATGGTTCAGTTGAGTACTGGCTTCCAGGAGCTAATCAGGAGGCATACCTATCTCTGATTCCCCCCCGCAACTAAAATCTCAGGCAAAGAGGGGCTTTCCATGCACCCCAGCACTGCGGGACCTGAGCGGTTTAGTCCCGGGCCTTGTCAGAGCACGCAGGGCAGGAATCTCAGCTCAGCTCTGACTACAAGCCAGGACTGACAGCTTTCAAAATCCATCAGGAATGGTAACGGAACACAAGCCCTTGAACTTCCTGGGAGCCGCCCTGGAAGAGAGTCCAGTGCCATCCAGGCCCAAGCCGTGTGGGTTCGTGCAGGCAGCTTGTCTTCGTTATTTCTATCAATAACTGATCTCGTTTGCTAATCAAGCCAGCATTCCAGAACCTGCCAGCTTGAATCACGTCAGTGCAGCGGGATAACAGCCATTAACTGTGTCCAAAGGTAACTGGCCCAGTCACTGAGTCTGGCTCCGTTCCCCGGGGCACCGACCCGTTCGCTCACCTCCCCTCGTTCTCTCTGCTGCCAGATTCCAGCCTGGCGCTCCGACAGGGTCGGGCATCTCTGAAAAGCAAACTCTGTTTTACTAACGTCTGATTCCCAGGGTGCTCCAGGCCTGGCAGATCCCAGCCCCTGCCCTGCCGAGATGGGGATATTCACCTCATCTCAGACTCTGGTATTGCTACTTACCCCCAGACTGTGGTTTTATAACATGCCATGGAAGGGCCCAGGCCTGTGCTGGGGGCTGTGCCCCCCTGATGAAGGCCATGGGAGGAAGGGGGTGGGATCTGGGGAAATCCTGTACTACTTTCCTCCTCTTTTGGGGGGACCGTTCTGCACCGGATTCCATATCTTGAGCCTGATTCTGATCTCGCTCACACTGGTGTGGACACCGAAATCAGTGGAGTTCCTCTGGTGTAAAATCAGTGCAGACAGGATCAGACTCGGGTCCCTTTGAGCTGGCGTACGGCTCTGATGCAGCACTACAGCGATCACGGGAGTGGGAAGGTGTGAGACGGGGGGAGGGAGGATGTGCCTCTTTGAACAGCCCCACTCCAGTTAATCCCATCCCCATGCTCCACAGCACTTACATTGCACCTTTCACCCCAGGATCCCATAGGACTTTCTGAGCACTACCAAAGGCTCCTTTTTCCCTTGGCAAGGAGACACTTAGAGCAGCACGCGGCTCAGTCTTTGAACAGAGGTTTTTCAATGTGCTCTCGATTAAACCTGCTGTCAGTAAGTTCAGATCCACACTGACCTGTCCGGGGTCCTCACTCTGCCACCGGAGGGTGTAATGTCAAAAGCTGCTACCGACATATTTAGCTACCAGTAGCAGTTACTGACAGGTAAGGATGTTCTTTTTTGTAGCCGTCACCTGGTCCAGTGGTAGCAAATTGTGATATATGGGTTACTCCTGTCACACTTCGCTACCTCTCGCCTTTCCCATCCTCTGGTCCACTGGTAGCTAGTTGGGACGGATTAGGTCACTCCTGTCACAATTCGCTACCATTTTGCTATCTCTATTTTAAATGTGGACACAAATAAAGAGAGTTATTTTCCAAAATTTGAAAACTTGATTATTGTAACACGGTATATAAACAAGAATAGCTTCCTTTACGCTTCAACCTTTTTTTTTTTTTCCTTCAAAAACAAGCATTTAAACATGTTTTTAGATACACAGTTATTAACACGTGTTTTTCTTTACTCAAATGTACACTAAAATTAAACTTCTCAATTACTCATTTGTATTCCAGCCGTGTTATTCCAAGGAAACCAAAATAGTTCTCTTAACAAAATAGTGATGCAATAGACATTTCTGTGAACATCCGAACCATGCACACTTTGTGCAGTTGTACTCTTTCTTCTCATCCGAGGTCTTCACTTGTGTTTTGCTTGCAACACTCCTGCTAATACATCCCAGAATGATGTTTGCTTTTTTTGCAACAGTGTTACACTGTTGACTCGTCGTTAGCTTGTGATCCACTATGACCCCCAGATCCCTTTTCACAGTACTCCTTCCTAGGCAGTCATTTCCCATTTTGTATGTGTGCCACTGATTTGTTCCTTCCTAAGTGGAGTACTTTGTATTTGTCTGTATTGAATTTCATCCTATTTACTTCCAACCATTTCTCCAGTTTGTCCAGATCATTTTGAATTTTAACCCTATCCCCCAAAGCACTTGCAACCCCTCCCAGCTTGGTATTATCTGCAAACTTTATAAGTGTACTCTCTATGCCATGATCTAAATCATTGATGAAGATATTGAACAGAACTGGACCCAGTACTGATCCCTGTGGGACCCCACTCGTTATGCCCTTCCAGCTTGACTGTGAACCACTGATAACTATTCTCTGGGAACGTTTTCCAACCAGTTTTGCACCCACCTTATTGTAGCTCCATCTAGGTTGTATTTCCCTACTTTGTTTATGAGAAGGTCATGCGAGACAGTATCAAAACATAAGAACGGCCATCTAGCCCAGTATCCTGTCTTCCAACAGTGGCCAATGCCAGGTGCCCCAGAGGGAATGAACAGAACAGGGAATCATCAAGTGATCCATCCCCTGTTGTCCATTCCCAGCTTCTGGCAAACAGAGGCTAGGGACACCATCCCTGCCCAGCCTGGCTAATAGCCATTGTTGGACCTATCCTCCATGAATTTGTCTAGTTCTTTTTTGAAACCTGTTATAGTCCTGGCCTTCACAACATCCTCTGGCAAGGAGTTCCACAGGTTGACTGTGCATTGTGTGAAAAAAATATTTCCTTTTGTTTGTTTTAAACCTGCTGCCTATTAATTTCATTTGGTGACCCTTAGTTCTTGTGTTATGAGAAGGAGTAAATAACACTTCCTTATTTACTTTCTCTATACCAGTCATGATTTTATAGACCTCTATCATATCCCCCCTTAGTTGTCAATTTTCCAAGCTGAAAAGTCCCAGTCTTATTAATCTCTCCTCATACAGAAGCCGTTCCATGCCCTAAATCATTTTTGTTGCCCTTTTCTGAACATTTTCCAATTTCAATATATCTTTTTTGAGATGTGGCAACCACATCTGCACACAGTATTCAAGATGTGGGTGTACCATGGATTTATATAGAGGCAACATGATATTTTCTGTTTTATTATCTATCCCTTAATGATTCCCAACATTCTGTTAGCTTTTTTGACTGCCGCTGCACATTGAGTGAATGTTTTCAGAGAACTATCCACAGTGACTCCAAGATCTCTTGAGTGGTAGCAGCTAATCTAGATCCCATCATTTTATATGTATAGTTGGGATTATGTTTTCCAATGTGCATTACTTGGCAGATGAAATTCAATGTTGATAAATGCAATTTGGTTGCCCAGTCACCCAATTTAGTGAGATCCTTTTGTAGCTCTTCACAGTCTGCCTGGAACTTAACTATCTTGAGTAGTTTTGTATCATCTGCCAATTTTGCCACCTCGCTGTTTACCCCTTTTTCCAGATCATTTATGAATATGTTAAATAGGACTGGTCCCAGAACAGACCCCTGGGGGACACCTCTATTTACCTCTCTCCACTCTGAAAACTGACCATTTATTCCTACCCTTTGTTTTCTATCTTTTAACCAGTTACCAGTCCATGAGAGGACCTTCCCTCCTATCCCATGACAGCTTACTTTGCTTAAGAGCCTTTGGTGAGGGACCTTGTTAAAGGCTTTCTGAAAATCTAAATACACTATATCCACTGGACCCCCCTTGTCCACATGCTTGTTGACCCCCTCAAAGAATTCTAGTAGATGGGTGAGGCATGATTTCCCTTTACAAAAACCATGTTGACTCTTCCCCAACAAATTATGTTCATCTATTTGTCTGACAATTTTGTTCTTTACTATAGTTTCAACCAGTTTGCCTGGTATTGAAGTCAGGCTTACCGGCCTGTACTTGCTGGGGTCACCTCTGGATCCCTTTTTAAAAATTGGCATCACATTAGCTATCCTCCAGTCATTTGGTACAGAAGCTGATTTAAAAATGATAGTTTACAGACTACAGTTAGTAGTCCTGCAATTTCACATTTGAGTTCCTTCAGTACTCTTGGGTGAATCCCATCTGGTCCTGGTGACTTATTACTGCTTAGTTTATCCATTTGTTCCAAAAGCTCCTCTAATGACACCTCAATCTGGGACAGTTCCTCAAATTTGTCACCTAAAAAGAATGGCTCAGGTTTGGGAATCTCCCTCACATCCTCAACCATGAAGACCGATGCAAAGAATTCATTTAATTTCTCCACAATGGCCTTATCGTCCTTGAGTGCTCGTTTAGCATCTCGATCGTCCAGTGGCCCCACTTGTTGTTTAGCAGCTTCCTGCTTCTGATGTACTTTTAAAAATTTTGCTATTACTTTCTGAGTCTTTGGCTAACTGTTCCTCAAATTCTTTTTTGGCCTTCCTAATTATATTGTTACACTTCATTTGCCAGTGTTTATGCTCCTTTCTATTTTCCTCACTAGGATTTAACTTTCAGTTTTTTAAGGATGCCTCTTTGCCTCTCACTGCTTCTCTTACTTTGTTGTTTAGCCACAGTAGCTCTTTTTTGGTTCTCTTACTATGTTTTTTAATTTGGGGGATACATTTAAGTTGAGCCTCTCTTATGGTGTCTTTAAAAAGTTTCCACGCAGCTTGCATGGATTTCACTTTTGGCGCTGTACCCTTTAATTTCTGTTTAACTAACCCCCTCATTTTTGTGTAGTTCCCCTTTCTGAAATTAAATGCTACAGTGTTGGGCCGCTGTGGAGTTTTCCCCACCACAGGGATATTAAATTTTATTATATTATGGCCACTGTTACCAAGTGGTCCAGCTATATTCACCTCTTGGACCAGATCCTGTGCTCCACTTAGGACTAAATCAAGAATTGTCTCTCCTCTGGTGGGTTCCAGGACTAGCTGCTCCAAGACGCAGTCATTTAAGGTGTCAAGAAACTTTATCTCTACGTCCCGTCCTGAGGTGACATGTACCCAGTCAATATGGGGACAGTTGAAATCCCCCATTATTATTGAGTTTTTTATATTAATAGCCTCTCTAATCTCCCTGAGCATTTCACAGTCACTATCACCATCCTGGTCAGGTGGTCGGTAATATATCCCCACCGCTGTATTCTTATTATTAGAGCATGGAATTTCTATCCATAGAGATTCTATGGTACAGTTTGGTTGATTTACGATTTTTACTTCATTTGATTCTACGCTTTCTTTCACATCTAGTGCCCCTCCCCCACCAGCACAACCTGTTCTGTCCTTCCGATATATTTTGTACCCTGGTATTACTGTGTCCCTTCGATTATCCTCATTCCACCAAGTTTCTGTGATGCCTATTATATCAATATCCTCATTTAATACCAGGCACTCTAGTTCACCCATCTTATTATTTAGACTTCTAGCATTTGTATATAAGCACTTTAAAAACTTGTCACTTTTTAGCTGTCTGCCGTTACATGATGTAATTGAATGAGACTTTTTTCATTTGACTGTTTCTCATCAGATCCTACTTGTATTTTATCATCTTCTATCCTATCCTCCTTACTAGGACATAGAGAATCTCCATTAGTAGATCCTCCCCTAGGAGATGTCTCTGTCCGAACCATGTGCTTCTCCACACCTGTGGGCTTTTCCCCAGCTCTTAGTTTAAAAACTGTTCAATGACCTTTTTAATTTTAAGTGCCATTTAGAAGCCTTACTAAAGTCAAAATATACCACATCTACTGCTTCCCTTCATCCCGAAGGCTTATCTGTCAAAGAAAGCTATTAGGTTGGTTTGACATGATTTGTCATTTTGTCCTGTTGGTTTAACTGGGTGTTTATCTCTTCCCCCCCCCCCTTTTTCATTGCTGTCTCTGAGCAGGCACGGGAAATGTTAATCTACTAACGAATGTCGTTTCAGGGGGTGTGACACTATGGAATCTGGGGGACACTAGGTTATTATGAATACCAGTATTGTAAAATTGCAATGAGTTATGCCATGTAAAATATTATGATTTGCCAGCTATGATAATCTTGTTTATATGTTTGTATCAACTTTTGTATTATGTGTTATAGATATGTCTGTATTTCAAACTTGTGCTATGCTTTTGGGAGTCACCCCCAGACTATTTGGCATCATCACTGCCTAGCCTGCTGGATGGCTCGTTAAGGATTAAACAATTGACCCATTGAGAGAAGGCAGATACATCTTATGACTCAGCAAGGCATGCAGGGACATGCCTATGGACAGAACTCTAAGGTTTTCAAGTAGGGTGACCAGACAGCAAATGTGAAAAATCGGGACGGGGTGGGGAGTAATAGGAGCCCATATAAGAAAAAGACCCAAAAATTGGGACTGTCCCTATAAAATCAGGACATCTGGTCACCCTACTTTCAAGCCATATGCTGGGCAGCTTGTGTTTGAAACAAAGGAAGCACAGGGTGCATGGCCAAAGACTATAAAAGGCAGCTGTATCTTATCCATTTTGTCTTCAATCCTGCCTCTTACCTCTGGAGAAACTTTGCTACAAACTGAAGCTCTGAACAAAGGACTGAAGGACCCATCCCAGCTGTGGATGTGTTCCAGGGGGACTTTCAAGCCAGCAAACTCACCAATACTGCTGGGAACCTGATCTATGGACTTTGAAGTCTTTGTATGGATGTGACTGTTTTTAACATCTGTTTTCTTGTTCTTTCCTATTTCTTTATAATAAACCTTTAGTTTTAGACACTAAAGGATTGGCTGCAGTGTGGTATTTTGGGTAAGATCCCAACCTATCCTGACCTGGCAATGTGGCTGGCCCTATGGGGTCAGAAGAACATTTTGTATAGTGAGCAGAGTTATTTTAAATAACTTCTCACTGGACTGGCCCTAGGTGCTGACTGGGAGCCAGAGACTGGAATGCAATAAGGGGGCTGGGTGATTCCTTTTTTTTTTGCTTCGTGATAACCAGTGTGGGGGATCAGAAGCACAGTTTGTGACTGGTTGGGAGGTTTAACTTCAGTGTTACCCACCTGTCTTGGGAGTATCTGCTCTCCCCTTTGCAGCCTGCCCTGACCGTGGCATTTCCAGTGAGGGCTGCCCCTGGGCACCCCCGGTCCCAGGGGGTTCCCCTGTACTGAAGTGAGTTGGCTAATGTCCGTGGCGGGTTCTGAACACGAACAGAACTGTATAAGAAGGGCTAAGAATTGTTAATGCTCGGAAGCGTTCTTCACTGTGTTTCAGCTCTCTGGATCCCATTAGCCATGCTGGCTCGTCACTGCTCTCCCTTCCTTGCTGCTCAGCCCGGATATTCAGGCTGGGTGCCTGGCAGCGGGTAGTTCTTTCAAGTGCCTTCCCCTTTAAATGGGTCTCGCCCTGTTCCATCCCACCCCACTCCTGAGGCTGCATCCACACGCTGCAGCAGGCTGGACATGGCACTGCCTGCCGGCAGCAGCGGGAGCACTTCCCCTCGGGGCGTCTCCTGCTCTCGGGGCAGAGAGGAGCTGGTGGCTCGGAGTGGGCATGCTACTGAAGTGGCTTGGGGAGCGTTTGGAGGGGGTGTTATCACAGGTGCTGGAACTAGGGGTGCTGGGGATGCTGTCGCACCCCCTGGCTGGAAGTGGTTTCCATCATATCCAGGTTTGCAGCTTGGTTCAATGGCTCTCAGCCCCCCCCACTATGCAAATTGTTCCAGCACCCCAGGGTGTTATGACAGGGGGAATTTGTTTTCATCCTGCCTCAGTCTCATCCATACTCTCCTCCTAGGCTTTAGGCAAACACTTGGTGTGAGGATGGGGAGGGGTTAGGCCGGGAGGGGAGGTGGAGAGATGAGCTACCATATGAAACCACTTGCGCCTGCTTGCTCTAGTTAACGTTCTAGGTGTAGTGGGCGTGTTAATGACGGTCTGAGAGACATTTAGCAGGGAGTGCGTTTTCCCCATCAAAATCACAGAGGGAGCCACGTTAATAAGGCTCAGGGGCATGGGCCAGAAATGGTGAGTCCATGCTTATTTATAGGACTCCTGTACTCTGCCCCAGGCCCGGAATTGACTCAGCCATTTGTTTGTCTTCAGGTGCCAGTGACATTTGAAGACGTTGCTGTCAGGTTCTCCGCAGAGGAGTGGGAGATCCTGGAGGGATGGCAGAAGGAGCTTCATAAAGAAGTGATGGAGGAGAATTACCAGTTGCTGATCTCGCTAGGTAAGGAGCAGCAGGTTTCATGTCTGCGTAGAGGGCTGTGGGCCATTCCCTGGCGTTGCAGTTACAAACGTGTGTCTTTCCGGCTCTGCCTACGTTAAACCAAGTGCAGGAACTGTATTTAAACGTCTCTCCAGCTACGCTGGTTTTCAGTGGCCTGTATAGGGAGGGTCAAACTGTCCCTGTCTACACTCCTAGCTCCATGGATTCCAAGCCCAGAAGGGAACAACACTGATCTCTTGTATAACACAGGCCACAGGACTTCCCCCAAAATAAGCCCTCGAGCAGATCTCTTAGAAAAACGTCCCATCTTGATTTAAAAATTGTCAGTGATGGAGAATCCCCCTCTTCTCTTGGTAAATTGTTCCAGTGGTTAATTACTCTCACTGTCAAAAATTTACGCCTTATTTCCGGTCTGAATTTGCCCAGTCTTCAGCTTCCAGCCATTGCATTGCATTAGACCGTTCTCTGCTAGACTGAAGAGCCCATTATCAAATATTGGTTCCCCATGTTGGTACCTATAGGTTGTAATCAAGTCACCCCTTAACCTTCTCTTTGGGAAGTTAAATAGATTGAGCTCATTGAGTCTGTCACTCTCAGGCAGGTTTTCTAATCCTTGAATCATTCTCATGGCTCTTCTCTGACCCCTCTCCAATTTATCAACATCCTTCTTGAATTGTGGGCACCAGAACTGGTCACAGGATTCCAGCAGCAGTCGCACCAGTGCCAAATAGAAATGGTAAAATAACCTCTCTACTCCTACTTGAGATTCCTTTTGTTTCTGCATCACAGATCTCATTACCTCTTTTAGCCACAGCATCACATTAGAAGCTCATGTTCAGTTGATTATCCACCACGACCCCCAAATCTTTTCCAGAGTCACTGCTTCCCAGGATTTAAGTATGGCCTACATTCTCTGATCCTAGAAGAATACATTTACATCTAGCCATATTAAACAGCACATTGTTGGCTTGTGCCCAGTTTACCAAGCAATTCAGATCTCTCTGAATCAATGACCTGTCCTCTTCATTATTTACCACTCCCGCAGTGTGTGTGCCGTCTGCAAACATTCTCAGTGATGATTTTACGTTTTCTTCCAGGTCTTTGATAAAAATGTTAAATAGGGTAGGGCCTACAACTGATCCCTGCGGGACCCCACTGGAAACAGACCTGCTCAATGATGATTCCCCATTTACAGTTACATTTTGAGATCTATCAGTCAGCCAGTTTTTAATTCATTTAATGTGTGCCATGTTAATTTTGTATCATTCTAGGTTTTTAATGAAAATGTTGTGCAGTACCGTGTCAAACACCTTACAGAAATCTAAGTATATTACATGAATACTATTACCTGTATCAACCAAACTTGTAATCTCATCAAAAAAAGATATCAAGTTAGCTTGATAGGATCTGTTTTCCATAAACCATTGACTTGCTTTAATTACGTTACCCTCATTTAGTTCATTTTGAATCAAGTCCCATATCAGCTGCTCCATTATCTTGCCAGGGATCGATGACAGGCTGACAGGCCTATAATTACCCAGGTCATTCTGTTTACCATTTTTTAAAAACTGGCACAACATTAGCTTTCTTCCAGTCTTCTGGAACTTCCCCAGTGCTCCACATCACGTTGAAAATCAAATTAGCAGCGCATTGAGTCCCTCAGCCAGCTCTTTTAAAACTCTTGGATGCAAGTTCTCTGGACCTGCTGATTTTAAAATGTCTAACTTTAGTAGCTTCTGATTAACATTCTCCACAGATATCAGTGGAATGGAAAGAGTGTTATCATCACCATATGATGAGACAGCATCATCTGTTTTTCCCCAAATACAGAACAGAAATATTTACTGAACATTTCTGCCTTTTTGGCATTATTGTTGATAATTCTACCATTTCCATCTAGTAATGAATTCTTTTAGTTCCTAATATATTTAATAAACTTCTTTATTGTCCTTAACTGTGCTTTTAATAGATTTCTCCTTATGTTCTTTTGCTTCCCTTATCAATTTTCTAAAGTTCCTAACTTCTGTTTTATATTCATTACTATCAACTTCCCATTTCTTCTATTTGTTACATGTTATTTTTTAATTTTTATAGCTGCCTTCGCTTCCCCTCTAAATTAGGTTGGGTTTTTAACCAGCACAGCCTTCTTCCTCAGTTGTGGGATTGAGGCTTTTGGGGCATCTAGTAAGGTATTCTTAAATGATTCCCAAGTATCATTCACTACAACACTAGCCGTGTTTAACCACCTTAGTTACAGCAGTGTTTGTTCTTGCTTGTGTGGAAAATACAGGCTCTATCTATGATACAAGAATGGCCCCCATCACTGCAGTATATGAGCACCTCATATTCTTTAACTCGTTAACTTTCACAGCACCCCTGTATTATTATTTCCATTGTACAGATGCGGCTCAAGGCTACACAGCAGCTCAGGGCTTGCGTCCCAGCTCTAATAGACAGACGCCGCTGGCTCTGCTCCAACTAGCAGAGTGGCCATGGCAGCAGCTCCGACGAGCCACACGAGTATGTGCCCAGGCTGTCCGGCAGGGTGGCTAGCCAAAGCTGCTGCAGCCACAGCGCTATTTGTAGCATACTAGCACAGCTGGGGTGTGTACGTCGACCTGAGTGGGGAATTCCCCCTCCCAGCTGCTGTGTAGACGTGCCCAGAGCAACTAAGTGACTTGTCTGGGTCACACGTTAACCCTTGTGGCTACACCCTGGTTCTCTAACGCATTCCTCCCCTGTTTCTTTTCTGCCCGTTCCCAGGCAGGAATGAACTCGGTTATAACATACTTTGGCCATAGCTGGGGTGGGTTTTGGTTTTGTAGTGTAGATCAGTGGCTCTCAACCTTTCCAGACTATGGTACCCCTTTCAGGAGTCTGATTTGTCTTGGTGTACCCCAAATTTCACCTCACTTAAAAACCACTTGCTTACAAAATCAGACATACAAATACGAAAGTGTCACAGCCACACTGTTACTGAAACATTGCTGACTGTCTCATTTTTACCATATCATTATAAAATAAATCGATTGGAATATAAATATTCTACTTACATTTCAGTGTATAACATACAGAGCAGTATAAACAAATCATTGTCTGTATGAAATTTTAGTTTGTACTGACTTTGCTGGTGCTTTTTATGTAGCCTGTTGTAAAACTAGGCAAATCTCTAGCTGAGCTGATGTACCCCCTGGAAGATCTCTGCGTCCCCCCAGGGGTACACGTCCCCCGGTTGAGAACCACTGGTATAGATGGAACCATTGAACACTTTTCTTTAGAAGTCTGATTCCGACACGGTTTTGCCTCGTTCACACTAGCTGAGTGAAATGCGCAGAGCTGGAACTATATTTTAACTGCAGTTGGTCTGAGACCTGATCGGTGTGGCTGGGAGTTACACATGTGTAAACACACACACACACACAACTCTAGCATTCGTCTCCAAATCCTCCCCTTGCACTAGCATCCATTCATTTCCACGGCTGGGAGCAGCAAGAGAGCACTTATGTAAACCAGACACTGATGCTTTGACCACTGTTTTATCTGACCCTGCTCTGAGCCCGTCTAGGCAGCACCGTGGTGAATACTCTGGCAGCTGGTCTGCACCTCGCTGCCACTTGTGGAGCTGCACAGGTGGTACCAGTGGTGGGGAACATGAAGAAAAATGCCAGTGTCCACAAGGCCTCTGAGCAGCATTTCAGTTAGCCACGCAAACTACAGGCAGCTTCCGTTGGCAGTGGCTCATGGGAAGGTTGGGGACAACTCTCCTCCTGCTCACATGGTGGGAACCCTTGGAAGCCGGAATGAGAGGAGAATCCGGTTCCTTCATTTCCTCTCTGCTCCATGTGGAGGTTCCACCTCTGTCCTGAGCTGGGCTGGCGTTTCAAAGCAAAGCAAAGCTCAGCCCAAACCTATTGCGATACAAACCCACAAGTTGCCCCAGGTTTGCTGAAGATACTAATGAACGTTGCCCCAAACCAAGCCTGTACTGTGCCCCTGTAACTAAATCCCGAACCGCGGGCTGTGGTGCACTCACGGGTTTCACGGGGAACCCCTCTGGCTCTGACTTCCATTGGGAGGTTCTAATTTCAGCTAAGGCAAATGAGCAATTGAGCAAATACAAAGTCTCTGACTGCCGGAAAGAGCCATCTCACCCCGCCACCCTCTGCACAGAACCATCTCCATCTCCAGGGGGGCTGTCTCTTCCCTGGCCGGGGGGATTCTGACATTTAAAGCTGCAGGATGTAGAACATAGATAAGTCAGAGTGAAACTGGAAAGGATCCAGAGGCAAGCAACAAAGATGATCAAAGGGATGGAACACAAGCCATATGAGCAAAGGCTGAAAGAACTGGGTATGTTTAGTTTGGAAAAGAGGAGACTAAGGGGGGACAGGATAGTGGTCTTCAGATACTTGAAACTCTGCCATAAAAAAGATGGAGAAAAGTTCTCGCTCGCCACAGAGGGCAGAACAAGAGGCATTGGGTTAAAACTACAGCAGAGCAGACAGGTGAAATCTCCGGAAGAACTGCCTCACTGTAAGAACAGTAGGACAAAGGAACAGACACCTAGGGAGGTTGTGGAAGCTCCTTCACTGGAGGTTTTCAATAGGAGGCTGGAGCCGTCTCTCTGGGATGGTTTAGACACAACAAATCCTGCATCTTGGCAGGGGTTAGACTGGATGAGCCTTACGGTCCCTTCAAATCCTGTGGTTCTGTGATTCTAGGAAACATCCCCACCCCAGGCAGAAATATACACCGAGGTTTGCACCATCTCCTGCCCCTGCTTTGCACCGTCCTGGGCCTCAAACCAGGACCCAGTCATGTGTTAACGGCCCTGTCTGGGGCTCAGCTGTGCTGTAGCCAGGTTCCCGGACATGCGCACAGACAGGGCGGGATTCTGGCCCGAGCTGAATGACTCTGCTGGCCGTGGTGGACAGAAGAGAACTGGGGAGACCAGGCGGAAGTCGCTCTGAGCTCCATGGATGGCCGGCGAGGTGCAAAGAAGCATTGGCTCCGTCCTACTCAGTGGCTTCATCTTTTCTCTGCCCCCAGGACAGCTCTGGTCCCCAGCTGGGGTGGCTTTGAGCTCCTGGGTGGTTGCTGGCCCTGCTCGGACTGGCTGCTGGTCGCCCTGGGGTAGTTCGCCAGAGCAAGACTCATTGTGCTGGGTCTTGTTTTCCCTGACCAGGTGTCATAGGTTTCACCCCCACTCTGAACTTTAGGGTACAGATGTGGGGACCTGCATGAGAACTCCTAAGCTTAATTACCAGCTTAGATCAGTATGCTGCCACCACCCAAATATTTGAGTCATTTGGGAAACTCTGTCTTCTCCCCCAAAATCTTTTCCTCCCAAGTACTACAACCCTTCCCTGGGTAGTTTTGAGAGACTCCTCCACCAATTCCCTGGTGAACACTGATCCAAAACCCTTGGATCTTAAAACAAGGAGAAATTAACCATCCCCCCTTCTTTCCCCCACCAATTCCTGGTGAGCCCAGATCCAACCCCCTTGGATCTTAAAACAAGGAAAAATCAATCAGGTTTCTAAAAAGAAGGCTTTTAATTAAAGAAAAGAAAGGTAAAAGAAAAACCTCTGGGAGATAGCATACAAGCTGATCTCACAGACAACAGATTTAAAACACAGAGGATGTTCCCCTGGGCAAAACCCTTAGTACACCAACAAATAGCCAATTTGATTATTCCTTTAATGCCCAAGACAAGTTACAAAAAGAAAATAAACATGAGCTAATTCCTTCACTAAATACTCACTACCCTGTTTGATTCCTGATTCCTTTTCCTCTCCAGCCAGAACTGAAACTGACCCAAGACAAAGGGAACTTCCCTCCTTCCTTTTGAAACATCTTGTCCCCCCATTGGTTCCTTTGGTCAGGTGTCAGCTAGGCTAGGTGAACTCCTTAACCCTTTACAGGTAAAAGAGGCATTAACCCTTAACTGTCTGTTTATGACACCAGGTCAGCCAGTTCCCACGCTGGCTCTTCTGCCCCTGACTGCGGAGTGGGAGGCTGCTGGTGGCCAGATCCGCAACGTCTCCGGAGAGCGAGAGCTCGCCAGTGGCAGCGGCAGCTCGGAGGGTGAGTGAGCCCTTCAGTAACCAACGCTAAGCCACTGCCCCCCAATGCCAGCCTGGGAGTGGGCAGACTGCAGACGCCTCTGGCTGGCTGGTGTGTCCAGGGATCTCCTGCACCCCCGTCGCTGGGCTGGCTGAGACCTGACAGCGGGCCCAGCCCCCCGAAGGTATAAGCTAGTCCCAGGGCGTCTGTCTTCTCCCCTCTCCCACCTTCCCGGGGCCCCTTTCCGCTGTCCACAGAGGGAGCCCCATTGGTTCCAATAGAGCTACCAGGTTATTAGGAACTGACTCTGCCCCCACCCCCCACTCTGGCCCCATACACCTCTCTGGCAGTGCCTAGGGGCTGGTGATGCAGCCCCAGGGGTCAGGGGAGAATTCCCCCAGCGCAGGCACCCTGGCCCCTTGCATAGATGGCAGATTGGGGGAGGGAGGAGCTCATGGTGTTAGGGGGAGTCTGATCCGTGCCACAGCCCAGGACAGCTGCTCTGACTTGCACTGGGAGCTGTCAGCCCAGAATCCGCAAGCACAGCCCCCTCCTCCGGGCGGTACCACACAGAACGGGACCCTCCGTGGTCAGCTTTCTCCTACCACCACTGAGTAAAGATGGTCTCCTGGTGCAAATCCCACACCGGCAGCCAACAGACCTCCCAGCGGCGAAGTGATGGGAGGCTGCTGGTTTTGCAGCCTGAGGCATTTCATAAGGGTAATAGGAACCATGTGGACGGAGACCCCCCCCCCAAATAGATAAAATGGTGCCCATGGTGGCATTCACTATTCCATGCACCCACGTCTTTCTAGGTGAAGAACTGGCCTTTCCAGAGGATGACCCAGATGTGGGCGGATTCTGGGACTCAGGGCAAAGAGAAGAGGATGGGTGCCCCACAGGGGATGAGGAAGGTAAGAGATTCCCTGCCCGAGGTGGAAAAGAAGGAAAGGAAGAACTGCTCTTTCCTCAAGTCAGGTGCCGATCGCACTGGGCTTCTGGTAAGTCTTTCTCCGTGTCTCAAGCAGGAGAGCGTCAGGGCAGCCTGCACCTTAGCGCGCTGATGAAGCTGGTGAAGGAAATCCCGGAATTTCTCTTTGGGAATTCAAAGGCCACTGTGGAGCCAGCTGAGGCTGCAGCTAGTGAAGCTCAGCTGGGCTCTGAGAGGGCGTATGCTGATGGTAAGCGGGTACCGTCCACTGGGGATAGCACAACTGCAGAGAGAAAGTCCATGGTTCTATTTTGTTTACGAACCCTGAGCTTGGTTTTAAGGTGCAGTTTGAAAGCAGAGAACGTAGTGGCTTTGTGGATACCTACCTGAGATCTTTTTGTGCACCAGAGATGGCAGGGGGGAAAGCAGGAAATGGCATGAGGGAAAACTGGACTAAAGGATGGTAAATCTGGCCTCGCTGGCAGAGCAGAGGAGGGGTCAGTGGGTCAGTAACATAGAGGAGTTGATAGGTACAGATCTCCTGAGGCCGAGGCCAGAACCTTTTGCCCACAAGACCATCCATCCTCGCCATTAGTGGTTCACGGATGCCCATCCAATGACACTGGAGAGGTTTCTCTTTAACACTAGGTCTAAATAGCCACTGTCAAAGATCCAGGTGGTTTTATAGGGTTAAAATGAATCTGCTCCTCAGCAACAGGCCCTGAGCTCATGCTGGCTTTGTCTGTCTAGTTAAACCAGAAGTAACTCCAGAGAATCCACCTCCCCTTGGCCTGGAGAACTGTTTAGTGGAAGTATCTGTCAATAGACCCAGTCATCCCGACACACCGAGCAGCTGGGTGTCCACCAGCAGCACAGAAGGGACTCCGCTTAGGAGACTGTATGCAGAAGGTGAGTCACAGAGGAGTCAGACTATGCTAGGTACCAAACCTGCCTTGGCAGGCAGACACATCCCAGAATAGTGCTGTAGGAGTGTGACACACAACTGTCCCGTGTGTGTGAGGTGGATCGGGGCGGGGGGTCTTGGAATGATACGGATTTGGGCTGGACACAATCTGTTAGGTCCCATCTAGCTCATCCTGGGGCGCCAGATCTGAATGCCTCGTTCCACAGGCAGTTTTGTATAGACGGATCTGTATGTGCAGCCCAGTCTTGCTGGCAGGAGTGTGAAGAGAGAAAAGAGAAGTGTTGGAGGTTAGTGTAAGTTCCTGTAGATTTGACGGGGCTCAGAGACCGACTGCCCTACGCTGCCATGGCGACACATCTCCCGCTGATCTATTTCTTTTCTTACTATTAACACAGAAGTAGCTCCAGAGAACAGCCCCCTCCAAGGTCTGCTGAACTGCCTGAAGGAAATTCCCATCAACAGGCCCCGTCACCCCAACATGCAGAGCCCCAGCGCACAAGCAGACGTGGAACACAAGAGAGTGGGGGTGGAGATGAAGAGCTTATGTGCTGCAGGTGAGTTGAAATATGTTTATACCTCAATGCACGAAGAGACAGTATCTCGCTAGGCAGAGCAGAGAGATCAAACACTCTGCCTCTGCCTGCGTGTGGTATAATCAGAGAATGAGCTGGGGCTGATTGACTGACACTGGTTTTACACTGATGTAATTTCAGTGGAGTGACTCCTGATTTACACAGTGTAAATGAATAGCATCAGGCCCCCAGGGTACAAAACTACGCAGCCCGAATTAGGGGCCCAGTTAAGCCCAGAGTATTTGGGTGCCAGCTGAATAAGAGCCATTCGTTATTCGACTGTCTGTGACCATCCGACAGGGATGTCACTGCATTGGTCAGTATTCTTGCCACGCAGAGGAGAGGTACATGCGTGTACCAAAATCCGTGTTGCCTTGTTAACCTCCACATGGCCATGCTCAGTCCTTCCTACGCCGCATCCCCTTCCACGCACTGGTCACTGGAGAGAGGTGTCTCAGAGGGGGAAGAAGCGCTGAGGCCATGTGATTTCTGTGATTGTGGATCTCCCTTGGTTTCAGGCATTCTAAAATCAAAATGAACCTAGTTTCTGGGTGGACGCTTGGCAGTTGAAAGACGCGTGTGTCCTGTCTACGGTCTAGCCACTGATCCAGTCGGCTGTGTTGACCGTGTTCAGGAGAGAAGGAACCGAGCCATTCGGCTGCAGGACTTGGACTGAAATTGAGTTTGTTTCTGTAGTTAAAACAGAAGTCACGACAGAGAGTTCCCCCATCCAGGGGCTGATGGACCTCGTTGTAAAGAGGCCCAGTTATCCAAGCACCGCAACCAGCAGTGCACAAGGGGATGTGGAAGACCGGAGGCTGGAGCTGGGGCTTTGGAGATGTTCTCATGAAGGTACGGTTCAGTAAGGCAGAGGATAGGGCCTGACACGTCTCCCGGTAGAGTCCATGGAAAGACGCCTGTTGACCTCAGTGTCAGCGGATTGGCCCCTTCTCCTCAGAAGGAGGATGTGGTTTGCAAATGTATATGATTATAGGATTCGTGTGGGGTGGAGTTTTTGCAGCAGAGTGATGTGCCGTTAGCCGAACACTCTAGGTCTCGGTGGTGGATTTGACCTAAAACCTCAGTGTGTTCTCAGGACCTGGTCGCTCCGTTGTGGGGCTTGCGAGCTGACAGAAGGGTCTGAAATTCTCAGAGATTTGGAGAGAAAGTGGAGGGACGTTTGGGGATCAGAGGACAGGACTGCATAACCCCATATGAACACAACTGATTCTTACACCAAATCAAATAGGTCCAGAGAAGCCCTTATTTCCTCCCCGATCAGGACCAACTCAGCCAGTGCACACAAGAGAGGCAACACAGTGACCAGTCAGGCTGTCTGGGGAGAATCTCCGTAAAGGCCCCTAGAAATATAAACAACTGTTGGGTTTTCAGGGTTAAGTTCCATAAACCACTGATCGGCCCAGAGTCCCGTTTCCTACAACCCTTGGGGTACCCTATTAATCCCTCCCACCCATATGTTATCTACAAATGTGCACCGGCTCCTGATTGCTGGCTCTGAGCCCCCACCTCAGGCTGATCAGGGCTTCTCAGTGCAGTGCGAGAGGTTGAGTTAATAATGTGTTTATTTTAATATTCACACAGCGGGGCCGGCGGAGAATAGCCCCCTCCAAGGCCTGCTAAACTGTCTGAAGGAAATAATTGTTCATAAGCCCCATCGTCCCCACCCATCGGCCAAGGGCAGCACGCGAGGAGACTCAGGGCAGAGGAGGCTGGAGAGCGAGGATGGGAGCTCGTCTGTAGAAGGTGAGTGTGTGTAAAATTATAGCATCCCCTTTGGAGTCGGGAACAGCTCTTTGCAGCCGGTGCTTGGCTGACGCTCGCTGTAAGGGAGCGGCAGTTGGCGAGAGACGCAGGAGCGGGGTGACTGGCCCTTGCAGCGTGTCTAGCTGTGGTGCCTGGTGCATGTTTCCCACGTTGTCTTGCACGTATTTGCACAACCTTGGAGAGGCGCCTCTCACAGGGGAGCTGGCTCAAAAAATCCACTGTCCACATCCGGGGAACAGTAATGCTGAGCGCTGGCACCGAGAAGCAGTCGCATGGGCAGGTCTTGGCAAACTTTGCGGGGGTGGGAAGGGTCGTTATCTCTGTCCCGGGCGAGTCATTGACAGAAGTGGGGATAAAAACCAGGCTTCCCCTGCCCAGCCCATGCTCGGTCTGCCAGACCCTCCGCTGGCTTTAGGAGGTTTGTGGATGGACTGAGCCAGCCCCACAGGTGCTCACCCGGACTTGGCTGTTCTGCATACAGTGAAAACAGAAGTAACCACGGAGGATCCACAGGACCCCGGCTTGGAGACCGGCCCATCAGCCAGGCCTGTGAGCAAAGCCAGCCCTCCTGCCAGGCCGTCCAGCCGCTCCCCCCCTAGCAGGGCGGAAGGAGAGGCCGGGGGTAGGAGCCTATTTGGCGAAGGTGAGCCATCCCATGTACGTGCCTTGTGTGAGACGGCACCGGAGGGGGCGTGGGCCATATGCCGCTCTGCGGTTCGGACAGATGGCCGTGCCCCGGCCTGCCTTCCCTCCCCAGCCTTCCCACTGCTGGTCAGCTCCGCCGTGATGACCGGGTGGTGGATGGCTCTGTGATCCTGGGGTCTGTCTCTCCTGTCAGCCATCTATCCCTTCCAGCGGCCGCCCCCGTCCAGGCCTCCTGGTCGTCGTAGTTATACCCGGCAAGTAGAGCCAATCCACCCCTCAGGCCACACCACTGATGACTGATGTAAAGAATCCCCGGCCACATAGACAAATCCCCCTTCGGGGCCTGTCTGAGGGGAAATGCTGTACCAAGGTATCGGCCCCGAAGGGGGAAGAGGCAGAGAGTCACATGGCTGCTGCCTGCGGAGGTCGGAGGAGTGGGGCAGCAAGTCTCTATCGTGCCCCATAGCGAAGGGACCCGCTGCGCAGCAGCCGCCCAGAAGCTGAAGTTCTGACTTGTTCATAGGAGCTGTTAAAATGGAAGGAGCTGCGCAGAGCTCCCCAGCCCAGGGCCTGCTGAGCTGCTGGAGAGACATGACCAGCCCCTGTCATCCCGCCCGGCCAGCCTGCAGCTCCTCCACCAGCAGCGCCCGCCGGGGGGCGGAGCAGAGGGGGCTGGAGCCGGGGCCCTGGCGTGGTCCTTGGGAAGGTGAGACGGGGGGTTTGCTCCCACACTGGGGAGGGAGACGTGCGCAGCAGACCTGAGGCCCTGCGGGTTTAAGAAGCAACAACTGGCCGCTTACCCCCAGGCTAGTCGTTGCTGAAAACGCTTGCAGTCAGGAGCTGAATGCTCCTCGAGCAGGTCTCCAGGGCCGGGGTACGGGCTCAGGCTGTGGTAGTGAGGAGATTCACGGCGAGGGAGCGGAGGAATGGCCAGCGAGTCACCCACTGCGAGCGGGACGGCCTGGTTCCCTGCTGAGAACCCAGCCAGCCGTTAGCAGACTAGGCGGCCACCAGGGCACGTGCTGGGGAGCGGTCCCCACGCCGCATTCACACTCTGGCACAGACCTAGGCGTTCCTTGTGCAAGGGGGTTTGCACTGATATAATTGCACCAGTATCGCTGCGCAGCGCTGGTGTAAAACAGGGCTTGCACCAGTGCATTTGAAATGAGGGTAATGCACACCCCAGTACACATTGGTGCAAAGCATCTATCACACTTTAGCGCTGCCAGTGGAAATAAACCCCGTCTAGACAGCGTCCTGCTAGTGCTGTAAAAGCTCGGCGTGTATTCCCAGCAAGCCCCCAGCCCTGGCCTGTGTTACCAGAGCCGTGGCTAGGAACTCCGGCTGGCTGCTAGCCTCAGATGCCAAATCCTCTCCCCAGCACAGGCTCATAAAGCAAAGGACTCTCAAAGTGCATCTCAGGTCAAGAGCGGGATGCTGGTGGGGCCTGCACAGCCCCCTGGGACTCTGCCCATTTGGGGATGGGGGATCTCCCGGAGGGAGTCCGGGGGGCTAGCTAGTGCGTGGTACAGCGTCTTGGGGTGAATGTGTTAGGGGCACACACCGCCTGCCCTGCACCTGCAGGCCGTGCCCTCTCCATTGTCCGTTAAAGCAGAAGCGGCGCTGGAGGACTCCCCGCTGCGCGGCCTGGAGAACTGCCTGAAGGACATCGCTGTGACCAGCCCCCGTTGCTCCCACCCGCCCGCCAGCCACGGCGCGCAGAGAGCCCTAGGGGAGAGGCCAGGGCGAGGAGCTGGGAGCCTGTCCGCCGAAGGTGAGAGCCGTAGTGCGTGGTGGGGGTGCACCCGCTGGATACACCTCGGAGACAGGAAAGGTCAGTTCCTCTGCTCGGAAACAGGACAGTGGGGGGGGGGTTCAGGTCCCTAAAATCTCTATTATTTGGGCACCAGTGGGACCAGACGCATTCCGTACACAGGGCGTTGCTCCAGGCATTGGTCTGCCTGCTCTGCAGAGGAGGGACTATACTAGGGGACGTGCAGAAATCAGCGTGTCATTACCAGGAGCTCCCTGGTTCCCTCCCCAGCCCTTTCTGTGCTGCCCGTCCCACAGGGTTGCCAGGGGGGTAGGCAGGAGGGGCCTCGGAGTGCAGCTGATTCCCGGTCATGTCCATTTTGAGTTGAATTCGCCGCTGGCCCAATCCCCGGGGTCTGATTGGAGGGCGTCTAGTTCTGGGAGCTGGGGAATGGGCTGGTGGGTTTATCATGCGCAGAAGGGCCGGGACGCCTCTTCCAGCCACAGCCACTGGGCTGCTATTCTGGGCATCGTTCCTATCGTTAAAACAGAAGCAGCGACAGAGGATTCCCCCCTGCGTGGCCTGCTGAGCTGTGTGACCGACACGGCCGTACCCTCCCCCCAGCATCCCAGCCCGCCGACCTGCAGCGCCGAGCCGGAGCCGAGGGGAGTGGAGGCCGGGCACTGGAACTCGTTCCCTGAAGGTAGGACAGTGCTCCACCCAGCGGTCCCAACTGAAGTCCATGGGACTCTGCCACGGACTATATGGGACCAGGACTGGGCCCTAGAAAGGGGTGGGATGGGCCAGAGTCCACTGTTCCTATCTGCAGCTCAGGAGCAGGTCGGTCCTTTGGCCGCTGACCCTGAGCTGGAGCATGTGTCTCCATGTTTCTCAAGCAGAGGTGACGCCAGGGACCAGCCCCCTCCACGACCTGGCGAACTGCCTGCAGGACACTCCTGTCAGTACATCCTGGGCTTCCCGAGTGCTGGCCCGCAACGCAGGAGCAGATGTGTCACCGAGGAGACCGGCGACGGGCGTGGTGCGGAGCTGGTGTGGAGAGGGCGAGCCCAAGAACACACGCGCTATCTCACCGTGCGTCTTGTCGACGGCTGCCCGGCTTGCTGGAGGGTCCCAGCTGCCCACAGGCAAGCCCCTGTCACTGAGCGGTCTCTGCCTTACCCATCTCCGACCCTAGCACGGCACTTAAACATCCTTTTCGGTCACTCTTCCGTTACGATTCCATTTCTAAATGGTTTCAAAGGGTTAATAAATGATGAATGGATGCGACGAGCAGGAGAAAGCTGTGTTACAGGTGCTTATTGGCACATCACTGGGAGATGCTATAGATGGTTATAAGCAGGCGTGGTAGAATTCAGGTTTTTTTTTTATATTTTTGACAGATAATATTGATATTGAGTTTTAAGGATTTTTTCCCTATTTTTAGACATTTAAATGTTAATGTTTCACAGTTGTGCAAAACTATGAGGCGGGGGCGGGTCAGGCACTGGGGGGGTCAGATAATAAATATTTAGTGACAGGAGACTGTGAGCTTCAAAAATTAAAAAGCTTTATAGCCATTAAAACACAATCTGTCAACATCATGTGTCAAAATATGCACATTAACTATCCTTACATTAAACCCTAAGTTCCCAAGCAGTATTCTTCCTACTTTGCCCATAAATCATAGGACTGGAAGGGACCTCGAGAGGTCATCTAGTCCCGTCCCCTGCACTCATGGCCGGACTACGTATATATACATTTTGATGACTATTGATGGAAATATTTTTTGTCGGTTTGTGTGTGTACGGTGAAATGCACGTTTGCTGACAAAAATCTAAACCTTCCAAGCTTAGTTATAAGCCATAGTCAGAAGCAATTTGTTGGGCTCTGTAACAGTTGATTAACATGTGTGTCAATCGTTTATTAACCCTTTTGTAAGCTATTTATACAGGGAACCTTACTGTAAAGTTTGACGCCTTTTCTCTCCTTGGTCTGGCTGCGATCAGCACTCTGTTCCTTCCATGAGGCCGTGAGGTTGGTTTTTCCTCCTCGTCTCTCCTGTCTTTTCCTGAGTCTCTTGCACAGCTTTCCGTGCTCTCTGGTGTCTGTGCTCAGGTCATTCCTCCTTTCCCTTCTCCAGTCCTTTGCTACAGCTCCAGAGGGGTCTGGTTCCGCTTCTTTCAGCCCCCTGGTTCCACCCGGCTCTGCATTCACTCTCTGATTTGCTTGGCTCTGCCAGCGTTGTTGCTTTCCTTGGCGCTGGTTTCTCTAAGGCTTTGAGTCGGTTTGGGGTCCTGGAGAGGAAGGATGGCATGGTGGGTAAGGCGCTGCGGTGGAACCCAGGAGAGCTGGGTTCTGGCCCTGGCACAGGCTGTCTGTGTCCTGGGTCAAGTCACTTTGGGTCTCGTTTACACTGGTAAAAACAACGAGGAGTCCTTGTGGCACCTTAGAGACTAACACATTTATTTGGGCATAAGCTTTCGTGGGCTAAACCCACTTCATCAGATGCATGAGGTAAAAAAATACAGGAGCAGGTATAAATAGATGAAAGGATGGGGTTGCTTTACCAAGTGTGAGGTCAGTCTAACGAGATAAATCAATTAACAGCAGGATACCAAGGGAGGAAAAATATCTTTGGAAGTGGTAAGAGAGTGGCCCATTACAGACAGTTGACAAGAAGGTGTGTACTGGTGTACGTCAAGAGTATGTGGGCCAGATCCTTGGCACGGCCGAGGTCCCTTTGCATCCCAGAGACTAGGTAACAAGCGTCACGTGTTCAGAATAGCAGGACAGGGGTGAGTGAGACACTGTGGGGACCATTAGATCCTCTAGCCCGACCTCCTGTATAACACGGGCTGTTAACGTTACCCCTGCGCTCAGCCCGCTCTGCGCTGCCCCTACAGCTAGTCCCGGGGTTCGTTCCTCCTCGAAAGCAGGAAGTGGGACGAGGGTCTGCCCAGGCCGAGAGCCAGTCTAAGGCCCAGTGGGTTTTACAGGGCTCAGCAATATGTCGCTCCAGCTGATATTGGCTTTGAATCTTTTCTTTAAACAGACATCAGCATGGAGACCTCGCCACTCCAAGGGCTGGAGAACTGCCTGAGGGACATCCCGGTAAATAAACCCCACTACCCCCACATGCCAGCCAGCATCGCCTTGACCAGCCCCACGCAGAGAGACACGGGACAGAGGAGGCCAGGGGCCGGGACAAGGAGATCACTTGGAGAAGGTCAGGTGAAGTCTTTACACCGTAACCCAGTGTCACCACCATAAGGATCAGGTGGCAGGGAGGGTCAGCCGGGGCCAGAATAACACCCCGTGGCAATCCTATTCCAGTGCTAGCCGTATTCCTGTGCAGCCTGGCTCACTTCCATGCAGTGAGCAGAGTTCAGCCCTCGGCAGGGTCCCAGCACACGGCCTGGGCGCAACTGAAACCTCTGGGCTCCAGGGGTGAATTCCACCAGACCTGCGGCCCCTGAGCTGCTGCTGACTTTCACTGTGCGTCACACGAGTAGAAAGAACAGGGGAAAGAGCTGGCGTTCCCGGCGTGCAGATTCTGAGCTCGCATACGTCTGTTTTGGCTTCTGGCTTCTCCCTGTGCGAATGAGAGCAGAATCAGACCTTGGTTCTGAGTGGCGCGTGGTTCTGGTACACGCTTTGCCTTATGTAGGCGTGGGGATGGCGTGTAGCCTGTTATAAACACAATGCGGTATGTGTGTGGTTTTTTTAACCCAATAAAAACGAACACAATGTAGGGTGGAAGCCAGGGGTGTCTACAGAGGATTCTCCCCTAAGCTTTTCTGAGAATTAGCTGTAGGTAAACCCGCTTCTTCCAGCCTGCTGCTCTTCCTGCAGCAATAGACGTGAATNTGGAAGCCAGGGGTGTCTACAGAGGATTCTCCCCTAAGCTTTTCTGAGAACTAGCTGTAGGTAAACCCGCTTCTTCCAGCCTGCTGCTCTTCCTGCAGCAATAGACGTGAATCCAGACAGATTTCATCTCTTCACAACAAAGGCTCCTATTTATCCCTGGTGTAACTCTGACTTGAGTGGAGTTCCTCCAGGGATGAGCCCAGCTTAATACCTCCACGTCCCTGTGAGACACCTAGAATTCATAGCCAGAGACATTCACAGCCTCTGCTTGGCCAATCGCAGTAGGAGAGCGGAGGTGAATTGCAGTGGACACAGGCTCATTCAGCGATGGAGGGAACCCATCCCAGAGCTGCAGGCCGTGCACTGACGCGGGCTTGGTGTTGTTTAAACAGACGCCAGTACAGAGAATTCACCGCTGCGAGGCCTGGAGAATTGCCTGAAGGACATTCCTGTACCTAGCCGTAGTCAATCCACTACCCCAGTCAGCCGCTCCTCTCTGAGCAGCTCACCGGATCCACGGGGCAGACTGGAGACCGCGGGGTGGCCAGTGAAAACAGAAGGTAAACAGAGAGTTCACAGTGTCCCTGGTTCAGCTTTGCAGAACCGAGCACGGCATGGACCTGAAAGGTAACATCTGACTGGGTCGCTTTTCAGCCTGTTTTACTAGCCCTAGAATCACATGAGGCGGGGGCTAGTTTTCATGGCAGCGTTTCACGTTTTAAGGCAGGATTTTCCGACGGGGAAGCAGCCCCTTGTGGGATAGTCCAAGACCCACTGGACGTGGAGCTCAGCCCGACTTTGGGGGGACATGATACGTTATGGGCCTATCGACAGCGCTGTATGTCAGCCACCAGTGAAAACCTAAAACCCTCGAATGAGTCGGTTCCTAAATTCCCTGTAAGCTGCGCGGCCGCCTATGTAGCACCCCGCAGGCGCTCAAGGAAGGTTTGGACCCTCTGATCTCTCCTTCTCTGGAATACTTTTTGCTTTTCTCCCAGACTTTAAGATCTGCTCTTCTTGCCTCTCGCTGCCTGTGGTTTAGTTCTTAGGACCCCTCAGGCCAGACGGTGACTCCTGTGGCTTTGTGCTGGGGATCTGGCCCTCGGCACGCATGCAACACGTGGTTCCTTTCACACTTTTCTGGCGGCTTTTCCACAGATTTCCACTCCCCTGAGGTACAGTGAGACGTGGCTCCCTGGGAAGCCCATCACCGCAGCTCCTTGCCGTGGCCCCGGCTGTGCTTGGGGCTCCTTTCGGGGCTCCGCCTGGTAACACACTGCACTCCCGCTGGAGGGCCGGGAAGGCTGGGGTTTTCAGCGTGCCTGGCGGGGGCTGGGAGCTGCTAGCAGAGCCAGTTGGCGGATGGAAGCAGGGCCGTAACTCCCAGCCTCCCGCTGACAGCGCTGTCGTACCTCTCGTTAAAGCAGGGGCCGTCTCAGAGGTCACGCCACCCCTCCAAGGCCTGGCGAACTGTCTGAAGGACATACCCGTAACCAGGCCCAGATGCTCCAGTGCAACGACTAGTTCCTTCTGCACCAGCAAAGCCCCGGGAGAGGTGGAGCAGAGGAGACCGGTGCCGAGGCCCCGGAGAGCGTGCGCGGCAGGTGAGACAAGGAGCTGCGGGAGCTCGGCAGGGCAGTGTCCCGGGTGGGACTGGGCAAGCGGCGCACGCAGCGGGGGACGTGGGCACTGCGTGTGACTCCTCGATGTGCCTCTGGGAAAGAACGGGACCGAGAAGGCGGGGTTAAGATTTGACCCTTTTTTAAATTCTCCTTAATCCCACTCTTTTTAAATCTAAAAATGTTTTGGGCCGCCGGGTCCTGAAATCCGCTGGGTGCCCATGACACGTCCCAGCCGGCCCTGATGCTGGGGGGTTTGTATGGTTAAACCAACAGCTAGCGGAGAGAGCTCCCCCCTCTACGGACTGATGAACTGCTTGAAGGAAATACCCGCCGGCCGGCCGCGCTATGCCAGCATCCCGTCTAGCTACTCCTCCAGCAGCAGTGCCGATGGGGAGAGGGACCCGTGGGGCACCGGGCCGGGGACATGGAGGTGGGGCAGTGAAGGTGAGCCGGGGGCTTCGTGGCATCCCGTGAGCTCCATGAGCTCTCCCCGGCCTCACACAAAGCAGCGAGAGTTACCGTGCCAGCCAGTTCTTACAGCTGCTGCGCTGGGGACGGGGTTATGTGTCCTGGCAGGTTATCTGGGGGTGATGGTGGGCTGAGGAGCAATGGTGAGAGGGGGGAACTGTGGGGTGAGGGGACCAGTGGGCTGAGGAGTGATGGTGGTTGGGGGGACCGTGGGCTGAGGAGCCCTGGTGAGCGCGGGGGACCGCTGACAGCAGCTGCTCCGTGGCCCAAGCTCTGTGCTGATCCTGTTCTGTCTAAACAGAACTGAGCCCCGAGAACTCCCCTCTCCGAGGCCTGGAGAAGTGCCTGCAGGAGATCTCGGTGCCCAGGCCCCGGACCCCCAGCGCCCCAGCCACAGCCGCTGTGGTGGGCAGCCAGCAAGGAGACACAGCGCAGAGGAGGCCAGAGACGGGGCATTGGGACTGGCACGGTGCAGGTAAGAGGAGGATCGGGTTCACGATGGGAAAGGAGGGCCTGTGCCCTTTCCTGCTGCCCTGCTCTCTCCCAAGGCCCCTTGCTTGTCTGGTGTGAGAGACCCCAGGGCCGGGCCCCTCCCCCAGTACTGTGCAGAAGGGGAAGCTCCGGAGTGCGGACGGGACAGTCAGTGAATAGGACACATGGAGGGGGATGGTGGAGTTTTCCTTCCCCCTGTGTCTGCCCCCCAGAGTCAGGGTAAACCGAGGCGCTGGGCAGAACTGTGAATGAGGGGGAAGAACGAAGCGTTGGAGGTGGAAAGAACTGGACACTGAGCTGATACTGGCTTTGCCGGAGTCACCGCAGAGCGCTCCCCACTCCATGGCCTGCAGCGCTGTCTGACGGGCTCCATCACGCCAGTGACAGCCCCGCGCGGGGGTAGTGCCATAGGCACCGACTCCATGGGTGTTCCGGGGCTGGAGCACCCCTGGGGAAAAGCCCCCCCGCCCCCACGCTCCAACTCACCTCCGCCTCCTCCCCTGAGCGCGCCGCCGCGTCCTGCTTCTCCCCCCTCCCAGCCAGGGCCGGCGCAACCCATTGGGCGACCTAGGCGGTCACCTGGGGCGCTAACATTTGGGGGGCGCCGGCGCCCCGGTCGTCGGCGGTATTTTGGGGGCGGGACCTTCCGCCGCCGCTGTCGGGGGCGGCATTTCGGGGGCCGGACTTTCTGCTGCCTAGGGCGACGAGAAAGCTGGCGGCGCTCCTGCTCCCAGCGCTTGCGCCGCGAAACAGCTGTTTTGCGCGGCAAGCCTGGGAGGGAGGGGAGAGGAGGAGGAACATGGCGCGCTTGGGGGAGGAGGCGGGGCCGGGGCCGGGATTTGGGGAGGGGTTCAGTAGGGGCGGAGTTAGGGCGGGGACTTTGGGGCAGGGGTGGAGTCGGGGTGGGGGCAGAGCCTGGGGCGCGAGCTCCCACCGGCACAGAAAACAGTTGGTGCCTGTGGGTAGCGCAGCGGAGCCCTGAGGCGGGGTTTGGAGATCACAGGCGGAAAGTCAGGCCAAGGTGTCCAGCCGTGGCGATGGCCTGGGTTAGCAATCTGAACGTCGCCGGGTGGGGCTCAGAGGCGAACGGGGGCAGATCATTTGGGTACGAGTCCTGCTGGGCCAGAACAACGGTCCCTACGCGAACCACCGGGCTCGAACGGGACGATCTTACTGCAGGCATCTGGCAGATCCAAGACAGCCCGGGGCTGTGACTCGGTGTCCAGGGTTTCCATGCGACGGTCTCATGGCTGTGGTTGCTAGGGGGTGCTGAGGAACCTCCAGGACAGATGGGAACCAAAACCAGCACAGCAGCAAATGACCTGTCAGAAATACGCGCTTAGCCGTGCTTCCGAGAGCAGGCGAATCCACGGGGCCCCGCCACGGAGGGGCCATTCCCCAGGGCCTGTCTCGGAACAGGCTCATCCTAGCGACCCCAGGGCACGCTCTGTAACGCCGCCGTGCCTGGAACGAACAGCACCTGGCAAGAGTCTGACTCTGGCTCTGTCTGTGTTTGTTGTAGCGACAGTCAGCGCCCGTGTCCACGGCCCAGAGAGCTGTCTGGAGGCTCTGCCTGGAACCAGACCCAGTCCCGCCAGCCGCTCGTCTCCCCACAGCACAGCGGGAGACGCGGGATGCAGCAGCCCAGAGGCTGGGATTTCGAGATTTCAGGCTGAAGGTGAACAGTGGGACTTTAAACTGCATTCACTTGAACCGTGCTGGTTCCTGGCTCACTCTCCGGGCAGGGGAACTGCAAACCCTTAGGCCCGGTTGGTTTCCCAGGGCTCGAGGGAAGGACTGACCTGGCCTCATGCCTACACCCCTGTCTGGTTTCTCTGCTGCAGATAAAAGGCAAGCAGAAAACCTCCCAGGCCTGGAGGAAGTAGCTGCGGCCAGATCCTGTCCTGCCCAGTCCCCTCCCAGCAGCGCTCGGGGAGACGCAGAGCGGCGGGAATGGGATGTACATGCGAGGAGCTCCGGTAACAGAGGTGAGCGGAGAGCTTGGATGTTACGGCTCTGTCTAGATCAGGTATTTATCTGGCCCCCAGCACCATAGTGCCTGGGTGCCTCCCAGTCTGTGAATGCATTTAACCCCCTGCACCACTGTGGGCAGGGCAGGGATGAGATCCCCACGGTAGGGATAGGAACTGGTCACACAGAGTCTATGGCTGAGCCGGGGCACGAACCCAGGTCTTTGGAGTCCTAGTCTAATGCCCTAGCCACGGGACCACCCGGCCTCTACTTGTCCTGCCTCTGGCTCTCCCACATGATGCAGGATCTTTGCTGGTGAAATCCAGCCCCATAGCAACCCAGCTGGGGGGAGCAACAAGGACAGCCATAGTGTAGACAGGGCTCAGGAGCGCTTCACTTAGTTCTAGTGGAATAAACTTGTATCTCTCCAGGAGGCTGCTCAGTTCAGACTGGGAGTACAGACTCAGCATGGCTCCATGCTGCCCTTCCCCGGACCCCTGCCCCTAACATGGAGGGCCCAGTGCCCATTGGCTGCAGTCAGAGCTGCCCCCACAGAATGGGAAGCATTCAGTGATCAGCCCTGCTCACAAACCCGGGCGCTTGGGAAGTCGCTCTCAGCCCCTGGGAGCCTCCTCCCCGGGCAGCCATCTGCCTGGCAGCCCGTCGTGCCAGGCGCTTCTCGCCCAGCTTGGGGCCTCCATGGCATTTGCCCTCCAGGGGGCTGGCCGACTGGTCTCCCATCTCCAGCGAGCATAGGAAGGGGTCTGCCAAAGCGGAACCAGGCAGGAGACTCCGACCTGCTGCCATGGGTCTGAGAGGCAGGAATGGTCACGGAGCCCGTGAGCGGCTGCCCCGGCTTTCTAGCAAAGGGCCTTGAGTGGCTTTTCAGTTTGCTTAGAGCAGCGGGCCCGGCAGTCGGTGACCCGCAGAGCTGTCGGAAGGAGACTCCTGGGAACAGCCTGTCACCCCAGCACGCCAGCAGGACAGGAGTTAGGGGGCTGAGGAGAAGGGGGACGGGTGCTGGGAGATCCCCAAAGGGGTCAGAGGGTAACCCAAGGTCCTGTTTAGGTACCAGCTCAAGGTATAAAAGTCTAGTGCAGACCAGCCTCAGGAGGGGCTGAGCGTCTGCCTCTTGCACTGAAGGCAGCGGGAGAGGCAGGTCCTCAGCCCCGAGACTGGGGCGTCATCTGCACGCTGGTGCGGTTCGTTCTGGGGTAACCAGGGGATCTAGACCCCCAAGGACAGGGCGAGTAAGGTACCAGCGTGTAGCCCCTAGAGCCACTCCTGTGTAACCGTGCGCCGCACTCAGCAGAAAGCACCGCTCGCCGCTTAGATTATAACGTGCTTCTGCATGGCAATGCCCAGGCTTCCCGCCTCTCCCGGGACGGTGGAACAGAACTTCAGAGCGGCCAGACTGGGTCAGACCAAAGGTCCATCCAGCCCAGTATCCTGTCTGCCGACAGTGGCCAGTGCCAGGTGCCCCAGAGGGAGTGAACAGAACAGGGAATCATCAAGTGATCCGTCCCCTGTCGCCCATTCCCAGCTTCTGGCAAACAGAGGCTAGAGACACCATCCCTGGCCATCCTGGCTAATAGCCATCGATGGACCGATCCTCCATGAATGTATCTAGTGCAGAACAGCTCGGGCAGAGCGTAAGCAATGGACCGGTTTTATTCAATATCTTCATTAACGATCTGGAAGATGGTGTGGACTGCACCCTTAGCAAGTTTGCAGATGACACTAAACTGGGAGGAGTGGTTGATACGCTGGAGGGTAGGGATAGGATACAGAGGGACCTAGACAAATTAGAGGATTGGGCCAAAAGAAATATGATGAGGTTCAACAAGGACAAGTGCAGAGTCCTGCATTTAGGACGAAAGAATCCCATGCACTGCTATAGACTAGGGACCGAATGGCTGGGCAGCAGTTCTGCAGAAAAGGACCTAGGGGTTACGGTGGACGAAAAGCTGAATATGAGTCAACAGTGTGCCCTTGTTGCCAAGAAGGCTAATGGCATTTTGGGTTGTATAAGTAGGGGCATTTCCAGCAGATCGAGGGATGTGATCATTCCCCTCTACTCAGCACTGGTGAGGCCTCATTTGGAGTACTGTGTCCAGTTTTGGGCCCCACACTACAAGAAGGATGTGGATAAATTGGAGAGAGTCCAGCGGAGGGCAACAAAAATGATTAGGGGGCTGGAGCACATGACTTACGAGGAGAGGCTGAGGGAACTGGGATTGTTTAGTCTGCAGAAGAGAAGAATGAGGGGCGATTTGATAGCTGCTTTCAACTACCTGAAAGGGGGTTCCAAAGAGGATGGATCTAGACTGTTCTCAGTGATAGAAGATGACAGAACAAGGAGTAATGGTCTCAAGTTGCAGAGGGGGAGGTTTAGGTTGGACATTAGGAAAAACTTTTTCACTAGTAGGGTGGTGAAGAACTGGAATGGGTTACCTAGGGAGGTAGTGGAATCTCCTTCCTTAGAGGTTTTTAAGGTCAGGCTTGACAAAGCCCTGGCTGGGCTGATTTAGTTGGGTTTGGTCCTGCTTTGAGCAGGGGGTTGGACTAGATGACCTCCTGAGGTCCCTTCCAACCCTGAGATTCTATGATTCTATGATATGATTCTATGACGTGGGACCTGGCCCACAACCCGCCTCAGGCTTGATGTTGTTGAGGGGCAGAGGGAGCTGGCCCTATGGCTCCGGGCCAGGAGCCGGCAGCAGACTGGGATATTTCTGTGTCGGCAGGAGTGACGGCGGGGAGCTCGCCCCGCCCCAGGCTGGACTGTGTGAAAGAGCTCACTGCCGGCAGAGCACCGCCTGCCCACGTTGCGCAGGGAGACGTGACGCAGCCGAGAGCAGAGAGCAGGGGGAGGAAGCTGTCCGGGGAAGGTGAGCAATGGAGTTCATGGCTTTAACACTGCAAGGCCTGGCTGGTCTGAGAAGCCTGAGAATAAGCCCGGGGCACGTGGCTTGCCAGGGGCCGGTTTCCTTCCCTGAAATCGAGGTTCTGCGGGTGCTCGAATGCACACGTGGCGTGGTCTGGATTAGGGCTCGGTCTGCAGGCTCGTCGGACCAGTCGGGACTGCAAGAGGTCACCTGTCCAGCCCCCTGCACTGTTGTCAGATGTATCGCTCGGCTGAGGTGGCGGGAGGGAGAAAACCACATCTGCCACCACCGCAGATTCTAGACACGGGGGCCCCCTCGAGCATCCCGCCAAGGGCTTTGATTGTCCCTCTCGGCTGGGAGAGGAAAGTGTCCCCACGAGACAAGGGGGCTGGTGAGGGAGGCCAGAGGAGGTGCAGCCCCACTGGGAGGAGGCTGGGGAGCACGCAGTCACATGGTGGGGGGGCTGGCGGGAGGGAGGCCGGGGTGCAGCCCCATTGACTCCGCTCTGGCCTTGGCCCTCGGGGTGCGTGGGCTATGAATGTACCTACGGGTTCCCTGCCCCTGTAAAATCAACGTGTGTCCGAGTGGGTTGAGGATTCCATCCCAAGTGGGGATCGGGGAACCCCCAGGCAGTTTCCATGGCTAGAGTGTAGGGGGGCCTCTCCTGTAGCTGACATGGATTTCTTGGTTTAAAACAGACAGTACGGCCGAGAGTGCCCATCTCCCAGGCCTGGAGACGTGCTGGAGCGCAGTGCCCGTGAGCCGATGCAGCTGGGCCAGCAGCCCCCTCGGCATGTCCTCCACCAGCAGCCCATGCGGGGCCGGGGGGGAGAGGGATCCACAGCCAGGGCTTTGCAGGCTGCACAGAGAAGGTGAGCCAGCCAGCGGGCATGTGACCTGCACTGCAGGGGCCAGTCAGCGAAGTCACTGGAGCTGTGCTGATTTGTGCCCGCGGAGGTTCTGGCGGTGGGACTGCGTGGGACAGAGAGTCTCATGCTGCCGGCCTTGCCATGGGTCTGAGACTTCTAGACAGGAGCGCTCCATGGACAGGTCCCCTGGCCCGCCCAGCACTCATAGCTCTGCCCAGCGTTGTCCCACTCAGCCTCTTGGATTTCACTCGGCAAATGTTCACGTACGGAGGAAAACTGGACCTTTGGGAGGGCGTTCCTGGGAACTGACAAATGTGGCATTGTTATCGATGATTATTATGAATGATCTGTATTACCCTAGGGCCTAGGACCCTTAGACCAGGCCCCCGTTGTGCCCGGCGCTGTACAGACACAGAGCATAGAGGGTCCCTGCCCAGAGCCAGCAATCTAAGCCCCTTTGGCCAGATAACACCATTTCCCCTGCAGTGAGATCCCCCACCCCCGCCCCGAAGTAAGGACAAGCATTTCCCCTAGGGGAAAACCAGCCATCTGAGCAGCCAGGAGACTTTTCCTCCTGTCAAAACTGCCTTTGTGTTGTGGAAAGCAGCAGAGAAACTCTGTCCTCAGCTCCATAGTCCACGGGCACGATGGGAGCTGGGGGGGTGAGGACCCCAAGATTTAAGACGAACGATTCCTGCCAGTGCCCCGTCCTCCTGGAGTACGTGGGGTACCTGCATTTCCGGGCTGGGAGCCCAGCTTCCGGTGGGACTAATGGCCCATAGAGCGGGTCACCGCTCCTCCGTCCTGCTGTCCTGAGCTTGCTACGCTCCTGTGTTCAGAGACTAGAGCTGGAGAAGACCCACTAGATCTCCGCCTCCCGAGCGGTGCAGGGCTGTTCCCGGGGTCTGTCCCCGCTCCAGACACTCCAGTGACGAGGGCCCTAGACGCACCAATAGATGAATGGTTTCCTTTAGGGCCAAGGCTCCAGCAGGTCTGTAGCACTTGGCGGAGGGTGGGACCTGGCTTAAGCTGATGCAGGTTTTGTTTGTGTTGGTAAAATCAGAAGTGATGCCAGCTGACGCCCCTCGCTATGGCCCCGCGACCTGCCCACCGGGAACCCATGGAAAGGGGCCTGGTTGTTCCAACACGCCGAGCGGTACCTCGCCTGCCCGCGGTGCCCCGGGCCACAGGCGTCCTAGGAGACCCAGGACAGGGATTAAGAGACCACACACTGAAGGTACCTCGATCGCCGTGCGCCTTCCGACCAGGCTCCTTGTTAGGCCCCCCCAGTCTATTTTCAAGGGTGCTGAGCACCCGCAGCAGGGTTGGTGGGTGCTGGAACCAGGCCTGCATTTAGGAGTCTGATCGGGTTCTTCCCTCCTGGGGCTGGGGTCTCATTGGCTCTTGTAAGCCAAGCTGAGTTTGGTGTGGTCAGTCACTGGACTGGAGACCTCCAAGGAATTGTGAATGAACAGGTGGCAATCTGTCCACTGAGTCCATCCTGAGCCAATGCCCCAGCCCCACCTTCCACATCAGCTGTAAGACCGAGGTGCCACGTATCGGTGGGCGTTAAAAATCGTGCACGACTAGGGGTGTTAGCCTGGGCCCTGGGCCAGTGCCAATTGGGTAATTACACTCGGTTTTACTTAACTCCCTCCCACGGCATAATGGGATATCCTGCCCTTAGCTCCCTGTCCTAAGCTGTTGGGTAGCGTGGCTGGAAGACAATCAGCTGCCACCTTTCACTCCAGAGGAGGCTGCAGTGCAGTGGTGGGTGTGGGGATTCCTGCCTAATACAGTGCTAGGGAATTGGCTCTAGAAGAGCACTCTAGAAATGGCGCTGACCGTTGCTTTGTGTTGCCGGGTCTGATATGTTTGTCCTCTGGACCGTAGCCAGGACAGATGCTGCCCGACCCCCGAGCACCGGCTCCTGCACTTCTGGTGAGGACGGTGGACAAAAGGCGGATGCCGAGTGGGAGGAATTTCCCAAGAGACAATGCTCCAGCGCAGCGCCATCTCCTTGGGAGAGCGGGACGCCCCTGGACCTCAGGGTGGAGAGGAGCGCGATCGAGGCCGTCCTCTCGGAGAAGCTGGACCGGGTCTCCCAGGATTTCGCAGCCATGTGCAGGGACGTGTCGAGCATGCAGAGCCGCGTGGCCCAGCTGGAGCGGGACTCGAGGGGCTGGGCTCTCGAGCTGGCTGCCCTCCAGAAAGGCAACAAGCGCCTGAGCGAGACCGTCCGGCAGCTGGAGAGCCGCTGCCACGTGCTGGAGAACCGCGCCCGCCGGAACAGCCTGCGGCTGGCGGGCCTGCCGGAGGGGGCGGAAGGGGGCGACCCCGTCGCCTTCCTGCAGAGGACCCTGCCCACGGTGCTCAACCTGCCGGCGGACTGGCCGCCCCTGGAGATCGAGAGCGCGCGCCGCGTGCATGGGGGGGCACGCTGGGACCCTGCCACCCGGCCCCGGGCACTGGTCTTCCGCCTGCTGCGCTTCTCCGACAAGCTGGCCATCCTGCGAGCGGTCAGGAAACGCGCAGAGCCCCTGGCCTGCGGCGGCGCCAGGGTCGCCCTCTTCCCGGACGTCTGCCCCAAGCTGCGCCGGAGGAGGGGGGCGCGGTACGCGGCCGTCAGGAGGCTGTGGCGGGCGGCGGAGCTCCGCTTGGGTGCTCAGCCCTCCGGCTGCTGCCACGGCCGGGCACGAGGGCACTGGGAGCCGCTGCCCAGCCCCCCGGGCCGCCCGCCCGCTGCAGACGAACAGGGGAGCAGAGTCCCCAAAGGGCAGTGACGGGGGGGGGGGACGGACTTGGAGCTGCTGGCTCCGCTCACCCCCCTTTGAGTCACAGGGTCCGTCTCCATTCTGCCCTGGAGACCACAGCACCCTCCTGGGTCCGGCCTGGAGCTCTCCGGACCCCAGCTCTTTATTTCCCTGACTAGCTAATTCCCAGCACTTGGCTGTGTGACTCCAGCGTGTCCGTGATTTCCCCTCCGCGGTGTGCACCTGCTCTGCTGAGCTCACAGGCTGGGGGGCTCCGGGAACTGCAGCGTGACAGAGACTCGGCCGTTAACGGGCCGGCACTGCGGGGAGCCCTTGTATTGTAACGAGTGAGATCCGTGTGTTAGCGAGCTGCTCAGGGAGCCGATGGGGTGCTAGGCAGTCTGGGGGGGGGGGTCTGGGCTAAGGTCAGGCACTCGGATTTGCTTTGCTCCCCCTGACAATTGCTCCTGGCCAGCTGGGGAGAAATGTACAATTCCCCTCTTGTCCCCTGTCCGTCGCCACTGCTCAAGCCGGTGTCTCTTCTGGCCAGCTTCTAACCAGCCCCCGCCCCTGGGTGAGTCGCACACGCTGCTACGTCTCGGCAGCAGCTTCCCAGGGAAGAGCCTTCAGGCGCCCGGGCTGTGCATGCAGGGGCAGAAACCTTCCTGGTGTATCTCGCTCACAGGGCCGTTGTCGGAGTACAGGCTGCCAGCTTGGCACCGCCGCATGCTCCCAGCTCCCCGTCGGCACTGCCCTGGCCCAGGAGGAGCGGAGGATAAAGGCTTGCTGGGCTGGTCCTTTCCCCTGTTTGTTTATCTACTTCCACTGGCTGGATCCACCGCCCACAGACTTACGCTTATTCCCCATCGCCTCGGCTCTCTGGTTTGCTGCCCAGCTCCCTGCTCTCCTCTCCAACTCCCCAGGCATCTCCCGGCACGCGGGAGAGTTTCTGGTTTTTCGGCACAGGGAGAAGCTGCCGGATTTGGAGCCCTCTGCACCCGAACAGGTCCCACCCCCACCCCCACCCCACGTGCGTTAGCCCGGAACAGGTCCTGCCCCCCATGTGCGTTAGCCCTGCCTTGGAGGGACCATCTCTGAGCGCAGAGGGAAGTTCATTCTCAGTGGCCTCCTTCCTCCCTACCCCGGCCGAGACTACAAACAAAGGGACCGAAGGTAGGGTGCCCAGACAGCAAGTGTGAAAAATCGGGACGGGGGTGGGGGGTAATAGGCACCTATATAAGAAAAAGACCCAAAAATCAGGACTGTCCCTATAAAATCAGGACATCGGGTCACCCTAACCGAAGGCTCGATCTTGCCATGTGCTGAGCACTCCGGCCCCGCTGCAGCTAGGCATGTTAGCTTGTGCGTAGCTTTAAGTCCTGGGTAAGTCGGTGCTTTCCTGGATCGCGGTCTGAGCGCTCAGCGCCGCAGGATTGAGCCAATGGGGCTGGGTGATCATTACACCCACCCACTCCGTACCCGGCTGCACCCGCCAACTCTCCCAGCAGCCATCCGTGCGCGAGCGGAGCTGGGTTTGAACTGGAGACCTGCAGTGAAAGGCTCCTGCGCCCTAATCTCACACTGAGCTCCTCTCAATAGGCCCCGATCCCTTCAGTGTCCAAGTGCCGATCTCCCAACAGAGAGTTTCTTTATCAAACGTGTTCCCAAGCTGTCCTGACTGTGCAGCGCCGTCCTGCGTGTGAAGCACCGGGCTGAGCAGTGAGGCTGAACACAAAGTGGAGCTAGGCAGGACTACGGTAGAGGATGTGCCGTCTATCGGGCCAGGCAGCCCTGTGAGTGGTTGCCTGGACGATCCCAGCATTTTAAGAGTTAATCAGCCCAATGAATCATCCTGTTTGCTGAACAGAAGTGACAGGTGCCTCCCTGGATACGTATTTATTAAGTTCCCTAAACTGGCCCCGTGTCTCAGCCAAAATTGACTGGAGCTGGAATTTCTTCGTCTTCAAGACGCCCTCTGCCTATTCCCACTGGGCAGCTCAAAGACCCCTGGTTACAGGTGAGTCACCTTCCGGTACCCACACCTGCTGCTTGAGTCGCCCCCACCCCCAGCTCTGCCAGTTATTGCACGGGGCCTGTGTGACGAAGTGGGACTGTTCTTGATGTGGTCTTTGAATACTGAGGGGGGAGTATTGACCGGGGAAGGCTGCAGGGGAGCTGGGCTGGGACTCCCTGCATGGGGGAAGGGAGGAGACCTGAGCATGTAACATGAGAACCCAGGAGGGGGGTTGGAGGCCAGGTAACACCTCTGACTGGGAACCTGGACAAAGGACAAAGGCTGGGGGAGGAGCCGGGGGAAGGGCAGAAAGGAGTCGCCTGGAGGGAGTTTCAGTTTGGGAGCTGGCTGGAAAATGGAGAGGGGGCCCCGATGGGGCTTGGGCTTCCCAACGGGTCTGTGGCCTCCCTGGGGCCCCCAGATGGACCTAACTAAAGGGGATCCTGTTGTCTGTACTGGCAAGACCTGTTTTGGACTGTGTTCCTGTCGTCTCAATAAACCTTCTGTTTTACTGGCTGGCTGAGAGTTATGGTGAATCACAGGAAGCTGGGGGTACAGGGCCCTGACTCCCCCACTCTCCGTGACAACTGGTGGTATTGGTGGGATCTACTGCACCCTGTGGACAGCCTGCTTTTCTGCTTTGGGTGGTGGCTGCTCTGCAGAGCAGGAGAGCTCTAACCCAGCTGGCTCCCCCGTTGGTCTCAGCTTTGCTCTAACTTGGTGGCCCTACTCAGTAGCCACGGGGCACTGGGGGCCTGATTCTGAGCTCTTACCAGTGAAATCGGGAGTGACTCCGCCGTCGGGAGCGGAGCCGGGCTGGAAGCGGGAGTGACGCCGCCGTCGGGAGCGGAGCCGGGCTGGAAGCGGGAGTGACGCCGCCGTCGGGAGCGGAGCCGGGCTGGAAGCGGGAGTGACGCCGCCGTCGGGAGCGGAGCCGGGCTGGAAGCGGGAGTGACGCCGCCGTCGGGAGCGGAGCCGGGCTGGAAGCGGGAGTGACGCCGCCGTCGGGAGCGGAGCCGGGCTGGAAGCGGGAGTGACGCCGCCGTCGGGAGCGGAGCCGGGCTGGAAGCGGGAGTGACGCCGCCGTCGGGAGCGGAGCCGGGCTGGAAGCGGGAGTGACGCCGCCGTCGGGAGCGGAGCCGGGCTGGAAGCGGGAGTGACGCCGCCGTCGGGAGCGGAGCCGGGCTGGAAGCGGGAGTGACGCCGCCGTCGGGAGCGGAGCCGGGCTGGAAGCGGGAGTGACGCCGCCGTCGGGAGCGGAGCCGGGCTGGAAGCGGGAGTGACGCCGCCGTCGGGAGCGGAGCCGGGCTGGAAGCGGGAGTGACGCCGCCGTCGGGAGCGGAGCCGGGCTGGAAGCGGGAGTGACGCCGCCGTCGGGAGCGGAGCCGGGCTGGAAGCGGGAGTGACGCCGCCGTCGGGAGCGGAGCCGGGCTGGAAGCGGGAGTGACGCCGCCGTCGGGAGCGGAGCCGGGCTGGAAGCGGGAGTGACGCCGCCGTCGGGAGCGGAGCCGGGCTGGAAGCGGGAGTGACGCCGCCGTCGGGAGCGGAGCCGGGCTGGAAGCGGGAGTGACGCCGCCGTCGGGAGCGGAGCCGGGCTGGAAGCGGGAGTGACGCCGCCGTCGGGAGCGGAGCCGGGCTGGAAGCGGGAGTGACGCCGCCGTCGGGAGCGGAGCCGGGCTGGAAGCGGGAGTGACGCCGCCGTCGGGAGCGGAGCCGGGCTGGAAGCGGGAGTGACGCCGCCGTCGGGAGCGGAGCCGGGCTGGAAGCGGGAGTGACGCCGCCGTCGGGAGCGGAGCCGGGCTGGAAGCGGGAGTGACGCCGCCGTCGGGAGCGGAGCCGGGCTGGAAGCGGGAGTGACGCCGCCGTCGGGAGCGGAGCCGGGCTGGAAGCGGGAGTGACGCCGCCGTCGGGAGCGGAGCCGGGCTGGAAGCGGGAGTGACGCCGCCGTCGGGAGCGGAGCCGGGCTGGAAGCGGGAGTGACGCCGCCGTCGGGAGCGGAGCCGGGCTGGAAGCGGGAGTGACGCCGCCGTCGGGAGCGGAGCCGGGCTGGAAGCGGGAGTGACGCCGCCGTCGGGAGCGGAGCCGGGCTGGAAGCGGGAGTGACGCCGCCGTCGGGAGCGGAGCCGGGCTGGAAGCGGGAGTGACGCCGCCGTCGGGAGCGGAGCCGGGCTGGAAGCGGGAGTGACTCCGCCGTCGGGAGCGGAGCCGGGCTGGAATCGGGCGCTTCGTGGCCCGGGCTCCCTTCTGTTGACAGCCTGGTGTTTGTGAGATCCTTTCCTGCTGCCGGGGTGGGCGGCACGTGGCTGTGCTGCTTTCCCTGTGGTCTGTACTCACGGCGCAGTTGGACTGCATTAAAACACTGATTTGTAAAGCTGCTTGGCCCCCTTGCCTGGTGTTTGTTTGAGTTCCCTGCACCTGCGCTATGGGTGTAAGTCAGGCAGGCCACGGGCCAGAACCTGCTGTCTGGGTAAATCTGAGCCACTCCACGGCCTGCGGACTGGGGAGTTCCCCTTGTAGCCTAGAAGTTCAGGCATCCCCTGTATGAAACCCCCCTTCAGCCCCTGGAGAGAACGCGGGGCACTTGCTGGGGATTTGTGAGCAGGCAGCATGAGGGATTATGGCCTGGGCTGGGGTCCTGAGTGTTATCAACCTGGAGCAAGCCCCCCAGCCTATGGCTTTCCGTCTGGGGGAGGCAGTGCGAAGTGCTAGAGAATCAATGCCCTGTGCACTAGCCAATCAGATTTGCTCGAATCACCGCCCAGAATTCCATTCCTTTGCATAAATCTACATGGCAGGTGGCTTCTTAAGCGCAGGGTGTGAATGTTCCCTTCCCCCCATGTTCTGTCTGCAGCAGCAACTTTCATTCACTTTCCTCTTAAGGCACCAGTGTGGGAGGCTGGTCGTACCCGGCAGACGGCAGCTGTATAACAAAGCCCTGGCCTCAGAGATAGAGCGGGGATAGAACCCAGGACCTTCCTCTCCCAACACACAGCCCTTACCGCTTGAGCTAAAGGAGGTGCTCTGTTCAGTATGAGCCGGCCCCTAGCCTCTCTGGAGCAGCCACTAGAGGGAGACAATCTCACACGCACAAGTGCACACATACGTGCACATGGAGCAACCACTAGATCAGGGGTAGGCAACCTATGGCACGGGTGCCGAAGGCGGCACGCGAGCTGATTTTCAGTGGCACTCACACTGCCCTGCCCGGGTCCTGGCCACCGGTCCGGGGGGCTCTGCATTTTAATTTACTTTTAAATGAAGCTTCTTAAACATTTTAAAACCCTTATTTACTTTACAGACAACAATAGTTTAGTTATATATTATAGACTTATAGAAAGGGACCTTCTAAAAACGTTAACATGTATGACTGGCACGCGAAACCTTAAATTAGAGTGAATAAATGAAGACTCGGCACCCCACTTCTGAAAGGTTGCCGACCCCTGCACTAGAGGGAGACGTAATCTCACACGCACACAGTTAAGGGGCGGTAGAGACCCAATGATGGACAGTGAGGGGAGGGGGGGAGTTGGTGGCTTGCTGGGTGTGTCTGTGGGTGACACACAGGGCCAGACCACGTGCAATATAAATTAAGACCCAAAACCCAGCGTGAAGGAGCATGACTGGAAAGGGCCCAGCCCAGTGCCCTCTGTGGGCCGGGCACCGGGGCCACTGTTGCCATGGGGACAGGTCTGCCCAGGGTGCCATCCCTGGGGGGGGTCTCTCTCCCCTCAGCCCTGCCCCTGTTTAAGTCTTAGGACGCTGGCCGGGAACTGTGGTGTTAAAGCACCATGTGCTGGGAGTTTCCAGGGGCTGGGGAACCTGTAGGGAGCACGGGGGCTGGGGCTGGAGCTGGGAGAAGGTATTGGGGGGGACTCCAGGTCTAAGCCAGTTCCACGTCACCTGCCTCTCCTCACCCATGAACCCCACTCCTCCGTGGGATGCTTGGCCCACCTCCTGCCACTCCTAGTGCCACCCCGCCCCACATGGGGGAGGAGACAGTGCAGGCCTAGGGCACGGGCCTGCAGGCACAGAGGCATCTGGGGATGGGGCCTGTGGGGCTCTAGAGGGCCGGGAGGGAGAGGGTGCTGAAGGGCAGGCAGTGGGGCTGCTGCAGGGGAGGAAACTCTGCTCCTGTCCATCCCTGGGAACCCAGACAGCAAGTGGCCTCCACCCTCAGGGCTAGGGGGGCTGCCCCACCAGCTCCTCTGCTCTGTGCAGGCCGCCCCTGGCCGCAGGGCAGCTGCAGCTGAGGCCTGGTGGTGGTTTGCTGCTCAGAGCACAGCGCCTTGGTGAAACACGGGAGCACCGCGGGTCCGTGCCAGCAAGAGCACGGCCCCAATCGCACCCAGCAGCAGCCGCGGGCGCCCCAGCCCATGTCAAGCAGAAGTAAACCTGTTTCACGCTCCTCTCCCCCTCCGGGGCACGTGAAGGTAATAAGAGCTGACGGCGCCCCTGACATTTCCCGCTGTCCCCTGAGCCAGGCAGCTTCTTGGCTCCCATATCTCATCACAAAAGTACCACGCACACCCACACGCTGGCCGTGCACTCGCCCCATCGCTCCCCAGCCCTCACACGCTCTCATCCCCCGGGGCAACTGTCCCGTGGCCGTGGCGATCAGCGGCTGGTGCAGCTCTGAGACCCTGGCTCCGAGGGTGGAGAACGAGGCCTGGGCTGCTCCAGTGGCTGAGTTCTTGGACCGCCTCCCTCACCGTGAACGACTGAACGAGTGCCCTGTGTCCTGGCAGAGCCCCGCGTCTGAGCATCTGCCACATGAGCGGTAAAGCTGGAGGAACGCTGCTTGGACACACTGGCCAGAGGAGGGGAAATGCAGCCTCCCCTCGCGCTGGGAAGTGCCCATGAATGTAGCAGTGGGTCCGTTCGCCCCCATCCCGGCTGCTGGGGGTTTGCAAGGTAATGATGTTCCTTCAAAAGCAAGTGAATTAGGAATAAAATGAGCCTGCGTGACAGGTGTGGGTTCCCTCTTGTGGCCATTTAAAGCCAAGGCCCCCTTGAGTGGGGTTTTCTGCAGACTGCACTGGTCACACTAGGGGTGCACAGCCCCTGGCGTGTCTCTCCTGTGACCGGCAGGGCAACGGGCAGCCTCCCTGCTCTCTCCTGCAGGGTTTCCTCCAACTCAAAGGCCTTCACAAAACACGCTCTGTATTCTTCCCCCTCCTCTGCTTGGTGGTGCAGCTAAGCACCTAGTGCACCAGGAACACACAAATCTGAGGCCCTGACCTGCTCCGCTCATTAAAGATCCCACAAGTCTGGGGGCGGATTAACAAATTTGCCGCCCCTAGGCCCTGAAAAAATTGCCGCCGCTCCCCACCCCCCCGCGGTAAGCCTGGGAGGGAGGGGGGAGAAGGGGACTTGCGGCGCGCTCGGGGGATGGCGGCGGTGGAGCGGAGGTGAGCTGGGGCGGGGAGCGATTCCCTGCCCCCACGGGTTACTCCCCGCGCCTGCCGGCCCCAGCTCACCTCCGCTCCGCCTCCTCCTCTAAGCGCGCCGCTACTCGCTTCTCCTCCCTCCCTCCCAGCGCTTTCGCGCAGCAAGCCTGGGAGGGAGCTGGAAGGAGGGAAGTGTGGCGCGCCCGGGGGAGGAGGCGGGCCGGGGATTTGGGGAAGGGGCGGAGTTGGGGCGGGGCCGGGGGGAGAGAGCGAGCAAATTTGCCGCCCTAGGCCTAGGCCTTCAGTTGGCTGTGCCATTCTTCCCTTCCTAGCCTACAAACATACCCGTGTACTGTGCTAAACAGCTGCTGCATCCCACCCAGAGGTGGCCGCATTTACTTGGTGTGTGAATGATCCTATATATAGTCTGTGGCGGCTTACAGGCTCTTCATGGCTAAAAGGCACTAGCCAGGCCCATGAGTCCTGATCTGCCCTCTATTCTACTCTACGTCTAGCTACTTTCTTCACTGTGGTATCTGCACCTTCCACTGGTGCATTAAACGCAATGAGACTAACATCCGTCCCGTATTTGGTCTTTTAACTCTCCCAGAGGGAGAAGCATGTGCAGAGCCGGGTTTGGTTTTGCGAGGGTTTTTGGTGTTTATAGATGCATGGGTGGTGTTAGAAAGGCGAGAGCCAAGAAATGCACCTTGCGCTTGGAGCAGAAGGTTGGACATTCATGCCGCAATCTCGGCCCACTCCCCTGAGAAAGTTTTGTCTCCCGCATCGCGGAGCTCTGGCCTCATTACAGAGCGTTCCACTGCGCCAGAGGAGCCTGGCTGTCGCCCGCCGTCTTTGTCCCAGCGCATTCGGCTCTTTCACATAGCCTGGGCCCAGGCCCTGCGGCGCCGCGAAGAGACGGCCCGAGAGCCGGACCCTGCTTTGAAATCCCATGAGCAGAGAGCAGAGGGCCGGTGAGGGGCTCGCCAGAGCTGTGTTGCTGAGGAGACCTGCCCGGCTGCTGCATCTGTCCCAGCTGGAGTTTCCTAAGTGCTGAAGCCTCTGGTGCCCAGACTTCGCTGGGTGTTTGAACAGCGCTTAATTCCCCTGCTCACAGCTGTAGCACACTGAAAATAGGCCGGATCCTGTCCAAAATCCAGCCCAGGCCATTCCCCGGCTGGCGTGCAGCCTCATGGGCCGGTTCCATGCCAACTCTCGGAGCCCGAGGCCTTCCCGGCCTGTCGCGGCTGTGACTGCACCGGAGCATGACGGTGTTAACCTTTCCCAAGCTCCCCCTTGGGCCCCTTCACAAGCCCACACTCGGAGAGCGCTTTGCCTGGCTGGTTTGCTCGCCTTGTTTTCCTTGAGGCTACGGGGCAGGGAGGGCCGGACATAGGGTGACCAGATGTCCTGATTTTATAGGGACAGTCCCGATTTTGGGGTCTTTTTCTTATATAGGCTCCTATTACCCCCCACCCCGTCCCGATTTTTCACATCTGCTGTCTGGTCACCCTAGCCGGACACCACAGATTCTCAGGGGAGGCTGCCTGCCCCTCGGAGGAGGAGGAGCTCGGAGCAATTCTAGCCTCAGTATTATATTATTTGGGGGGCTCTTTTGTTCTGTTTTCATAGATTCATCGATGCGCAGCCGGAATGGCCCACTCTGACCATGTGGTGGGCTTAGCGGGCGGCACGGCTACCCCACACAGTGCTTTGGGACAGGTCGTGATCTCGCACACAAGACTGGGGGCTAAAAGGGCAACAACCAGAAGGCAAATTCAACAGAGCCTAGGGTGACCAGATGTCCCGATTTTATTGGGACAGTCCCGATTTTTGGGTCTTTTTCTTATATAGGCTCCTATTACCCCCCACCCCCTGTCCCGATTTTTCACACTTGCTGTCTGGTCACCCTAACAGAGCCCCAATTGCTGATTGTGTAAAATCTCCGGATGGTTTGGGTCCAGTTCACGCTTCCCCGGCGCTCGGGGCTGGAGCGACAGCCAGCAGGAGATTCCCTTTGCAACCCTGAATGAGCAGAGCCCCTGTTAGGCAGAGTGGGAAGCGGATGCTAAGATGGGCCGTCCTGGGAGAGGGGACATTGTAAAAAGCCCCTGTGCGCGCCCCCCCCCCCCCCCCCCCCCCCCCCAGCCTATGTTTGCTACCGCAGCAGCTGGCTCATCCCGTCCCTGGGGTTCCCCCTCCGCCACGGCCTGGGCCGGTGCCCTGGCTCCTGCCCCTGCCCCTGGCTCCTGCCCCTGGGCCCCTCTCCAGCTGTTTGATCGGTGTCCGGCCCTGCAGGGCCCCTGCCCACCCCCGGCCTCCCAGGGGCCTCCCTTCACCCCGGCCCCAGCAGGGAGCCGCGGGCCAGCCAGCCCGGGAGCGTCTCCCCCAGGGGCCGGGGCCGAGCCTCCGAGCAGGGCAATGACCCGGCTCCGTCCCACGGGAGGGCCCCGGGCCGCCCCCAGCCGCAGCACCCGGGCTTCAGCCGCGGCCCCGCTGGACAGCTCCGCCCCGGGGCCCCCTGCCCGGCCCGGCGCCGCCATCCCCGCCGCCAGGGGCCGCTGCCGCCCCGCTCCTCCCCGCCGCTCCCGGNCAGGGGCTGGAAACTCTCTCCAGCCCCTCCGGCCTGGCGGTTCGGGCTCTGGTTGTCAGTGGGAGCTGGAGAGAAGCGCCCTGTTCCCTCGCCCAGCATTGCCAGAGGCCTTTGCTGACCTCCTGCGCCTCGGGGTTTGGGGCCCAGTGTCCGGCACCGCTGGAAAGCGGGGCACGGTCTCTCCAGGCACCCCACACACGGAGGCCGGGGAGGTCAGGAAAGGCTAGGGTGACCAGACAGCAAATGTGAAAAATCGGGACAGGGGATGGGGGGTAATAGGAGCCTATATAAGAAAAAGACCCAAAAATCGGGACTGTCCCTATAAAATCGGGACATCTGGTCACCCTAGGAAAGGCTGCTCCGTGGGTGTCAGGCCAGGCTGCCGGAGACGGTCGGCAATGGGGTGTATTTAATGGCAGCAGGGCAGAGAGCAATGGATGGGGGGTCAAACTGCTCATCCCTGAGCTAGGGAGCCAGGTGTATATTCTACTTCAGGGGTCGGCAACCTGTCAGAAGTGGGGTGTCGAGTCTTCATTTTAAACTCTCATTTATTCACTCTCATTTAAGGTTTCGCGTGCCGTAATACATTGTAATGTTTTTAGGTCTCTTTCTATAAGTCTATAATATATAACTAAACTATTGTTGTATGTAACGTAAATAAGGTTTTTAAAATGTTTAAGAAGCTTCATTTAAAATTAAATTAAAATGTAGAACCCCTCCGGCCCGGTGGCCAGGACCCGGGCAGTGTGAGTGCCACTGAAAATCAGCTCGCGTGCCGCCTTCGGCACGCGTGCCATAGGTTGCCTACCCCTGGTCTACTTCTTAGGGCCCCAGTCCTGTAGCGACCATCACACAGAGAAAGGTAAATGGCCAAACCATATCACAGTGTTCTGTGTTTGCAGGGCGCCTGGCACAGAGGGGTCCTGGGCCCTGACGGGGGCTCTTAGCCATTACCACAATACACACAAATAATGTTTTCAATTGATGTTATCTGCTTTGTCCTCCCTTCCCTGCCTGCCCCTCCCTGCTCACCCCCACTCCAAATACCTGTTACCACTTTTCATCCTGCTATGTCTTAATGTGAGACTTGGTGATATGCCAAGATACTGAGCATCTCCTGAGAAACACTGCTCAGCCTCCACCTCTCTCTGAAGATGCTCGGCTCTTCCCAGGATCCAGCCCGTAGCTCTTTGTGTCAGGGACATTACCTGTGGCTGGCCTGCACGGCCCCGTGCCTGTCTGCGGGGCTGTGTGGGTGGGGCTGGATTTCAGGCAGCAGCAATAAGATATATTAGAATTGGGAAAGATAACAGAGAAGGGCAACAAAAATGATCAGGGGTATGGAACAGCTTCTGTCTGAGGGGAGATTAAAAAGACTGGGGCTGTTCAGTTTAGAAAAGAGACAGATAAGGGGGGATATGATAGAGGTCTATAAAATCATAACTGGTGTGTCGAAAGTAAATAAGGAAGTGTTATTTACTCCTCATAACACAAGAGCCAGGGGTCATCTGATGAAATGAACAGGCAGCAGGTTTAAAACAAACAGAAGGAAGTATTTCTTCACACAACGCACAGTCAGCCTGTGGAACGCTTTGCCAGGGGATGTTGTGAAGGCCAAAAGTATAACAGGGTTCACGTAAGAATTAGGTAAATTCATGGAGGACGGGTCCATCAGTGGCTATTAGTCAAGATGGTCAGGGACACAACCCCATGCTCTGGGTGTCCCTAAACCTCCGACTGCCAGAAGCTGGGACTGGAGCTTAGGAATTGGATCGTTTGATAACTGCCACGTTCTGCTCATTCCCTCGGAAGCATCTGCTACTGGCCACTGTCGGCAGACAGGACGCGGGGCTACATGGACCATTGGTCTGACCCAGTCTGGCCGTTCCTATGTTTAGGTGTAGAAATCTTGGCAGTGCCCGTTTCAGTCAGGAGAGGCAGCTGGAACTGGGCCAAGCCAAAAGTTGAGTGAGTGGCGCGGCAACCCATGTGCCAGGTCACAAGGCCACTCGCACAGATTTTGGACCAGTTGGCCCCCATTAGAGGGGCGCTGCGACCCCGGAGGTCACGGCCCTTGGAGCAGGGAGCCGAGCCCAGCCAGCCCTGCAGGACAGGAGCTGCTGCTGCAGGGTGAGTGTGGGGTGGGCTCTGCAGACGCACCCACAGGCCCTGAGCCCCCTTCCTGGGGCAGTTCTCAACACCCCTCCCCCCCCGGGCCTATTTACTGGGCTGCGCCAGGCCATCAGCTTTTACCAAAGGGTCCTGGGCCAAAGAGGTTGGGAAGTGCTGCTCTGGCCGTCTCTCCCTGGCCACAAGGGCTTGGATGAGCAGTACGGCGGGAGCCAGAACCCCAGCCAGAGAGCTGCAGTCGGGGCAGCCAAACCCTGCCCCCGCAGCCGCCAGGGCCAAGGAGCAGCACTCGACAGGCTGTTCTCCCCCCTTCCCCCCTTCAGATCCCCGGGGATCCGGCACAGTTGTGCTGGATTTAAGGAGAGTACAGCCAGATCCATCAGGCTCCCCCAGGCCCGCCGACAGCAATTCCGGGCCCCAGGGCAGAACAGTCAATGGGCACGGCCAGGACTTCCACATGCCCGCCCAGCTGCCTTCGCTGCCACCGGTACCACCCCGTGGGGGCCTAGGAGCCCTGCGGCCCACCTGGGCGATTTAAAAGGGCCATGGGCTCCTGGCCACTGCTACCATGGCAGTGGCGGCGGTGAGGGCCCTCGGGCCCTTTTAAATTGCCTGGGCCCCATGGTAATTGCCCCATTCCCTCCCACCTCCCCGTCGGCTGGCCTGGGCTCCCCCATCCACCCAGTTAGATCCCCCAGCTCCATTCACCCTGTTGCCTCCTTCTCTCCCATTGTAAACATGTGTGACACTTCCCAGGGTACCCAGGGTTGGGAGACACTTTGCTAGCACCTGCCCTTAGCATGTGGAAATCTTGTCTGGGCCCTGCTGTGGATCAGCTCCCTGAAACCTCCAGCATCTGGCAGCCCAGGTGCTGCCCCCAGGCCTCGCTCTCTCCGCACAGGTTAGCGATAGGCACTCACCAACCGCCAAGTCCTCGGCGCGCCCAGCCCTGATCCACTGAACGCAGAGCTCTCGGATTCGCTGCTCCCAAAGGAACAACACGCCCGCTCAGGGTCCCCGCTCTGCGTCACACAGCTCCGGTCGATGTATAGCGACAACAGGGAGACGTTTAACATCAGAGAACTGAGAGTCAAGCGAGGGACAGAAAGAGTGTTGGAAACAAACGGTTACGTATGAAACAAAATCATAACGCGCTCGCTAGGGCCTAAACAGAGCTCCCAAGGCACGGCCCTGGCCCCTGCAAGCTAGCCGGCCCCCCGTCCTTTCCCCAGCCTTTTCAACCCCTTCCCATAAGATCAAGGCCGCTGGTGGTTTGTTCACATAGACTGAAGGAGAATTGGGGGTTCATCTGCACCCCAGATATAGTCTCAAGAGTTCATTGACTCACTGTAACAGGATAAGCCCGGGTGTTCTTGGTTTGTCCTGCAACCTCCACAATCTAGTGACTTGCATTTTGCTCAGACGGTAAATGGCCGTCCATTGTGACTCGTACAATACTTAATTGGCACGTGACCAGCCAGAGTGAGATGAGCATCAATTACCCCCTGCCTGACAGGAGCTTGTGGATCACCTGTCAGTGACTTGCCTTCTCTCACCGCCCTAGAGAACGGAGTTTTTAGCATAGATACAGAACTCTTCACATCTTTTCCGTACATACATCTCGCAATGATTATGGGGACTCTTCTGGCGCCGGCTTTCGTTAGAGACCTTACATGGCGTTTCTTGGCAGACTAGTAGGCAGATGCAGACCCAGGGGATCTCTGTGGCCCATATGTACCCATGTGCCCTGGGGTCACAACATCCCCATGCCCTCCATATCNATGCACCACATTCCTAGCACGTCCTTAACAGCAACCTGGTGCCCCCCCCCCCATAGAGACAGGACACCCCTCCCCCGCTGATCTGGTGCGAGCATGTCACAGTATCCGTGGAGGTGGCGGGGAGGGTTTTGCGTTGTACCGGGGGGGGAGGAATGTGTTGTGCGTCTCCACAAGGGAATTCCGTCTGCTGACGCAGAGCTGGGCGCTTCGCCGACGTGCACGGTGTGGACGGCAGATTCAGAGGAGGCCGTTGGCCTTTCCTGGCTTTTCAGGGCTGGCTCTCGGGGGCAGCTCACACTTGCTCAGCCTCAGTCCCTTTTAAGTGGGGTTTTGTTTGTGGAATAACGAGTCCCCCAGCTCCACTTACGTTCCTGTCCTTGCAAACAGGCTCCAGAATGGGACCCGGAGTCAAAGCGCCCGATGCCTTTCCAATCCCGCTGTGACCCCAGACAGACTTCTGAGAGCGAGAGCCAGCTGCAGCCGGCAAAGCTTTCCATGTGGCCCGCAGTAGCTGCAATCCAAGCTGTGGACAGGACGGTGGATTCCCATGCCACGCGGTTGCTGACTCTGGAGAGGAGAGTGGGAACAGCAGAGAAGAAATTAGTCGATTGTGAGAAAACAGTGATGCAATTTGAAAGCCAGCTGGAGAGTAAATGGGCCGCGCTGGGAACTCTGATCCAGGGGTATGGACGGCTGCAGAGGAGGCTGGAGAACATGGAGAACCTGCTGAAGAACAGGAACTTCTGGATCCTGAGACTCCCCCCAGGCACTAGGGGGGAGGTGCCCAAGGTAACGATATCCCCGCTGGCGCCGAGGGGCAGAACTAAATCACGTGCGGAGATTTTTCAAGAGTCGGTGCCTAAAGCTGGGTTCCTACCTTCATATTGGAAAATCGGGATATTTATTCATTGCCTAACTATTGCCCTTTGTGACCTGTGTGGCCAGTCAAAGTGCAGGGTCCTGGGAGTGTTCCCGCTGGAATTCGATATTGATGGTATTTTCTTTGATGGAATGCTGTTTATTTACAAGGAAGGGTCAAAGTCCTGCTTCTCCCAACACAGGAGAGGAACCAAAGGCTAAAGGAGTGTCACCTTAGCTTATAGCCCCAAGCCTGTGCAGCCAGCACCAAAGCCAAAATCTCTCTAGGCTTTTCTAGGGTCCAACACCAACCCATGTTCCCGACACCCAGGCTGCTACTTGCTGGCTTTCTCCCTCCTCAGTGTCGTCGTTTCTGTGTGTTACACGCTCGCGTGTGCCCCTCCTCCCACAGGTTCGCAACCCCTTTTGTCCTAGGTGGAGATTTTGGGATTCATTTCCCCTGATGGTTATGTTAATTGAAAGAAGTGTTTACATCCAGTGTCAGAGGTTGGTGACCTCTGCAGTCATCGTACCTCTTGGCATAACAGGGTGAATGTCTGAGCCGAGGGGTCTGTGTATCCTGGAACTGTTACAATGTTACAGACGCTCATTACTGCGACGGAAGGGGTTCGTCCATCACTGTAGTAATCCACCGCTCCAAGAGGTGGTGGCTAAATTCACAGAGGAATTCTGGGGCCTAGAGGTCGGGTTAACGACCTCTTTCGGGCATGTGAATTTTTCACAGCCCTGAGCGACGAAATTACATCGACCTAAGTTTTAGGTGTAGACCAGGCCTTGCTTTACACATCCACTTTTGAAAACCGTGGCCTCTTTCTCTCGTCAGTCTATTGAAAGATTTCTTTTCCCGTTGACATTCCATCTCCACAGCAAGATTTCCCCAGTCAGGGCCGCGCGCTGGAGCGTGATTGCTCGTGTCTCTTCTGGAAGGGCCAGAGTACGTTCTAACCAAGTTACAGAAACGTGCTACAATAGCGCACAGGCCAATTGTGTTGTAACATGCTGCTCTGACGCCTCGTTGGCTGTTCCTTATTCAACGGCCTGAAATGGTTTGGACGAAGGGAGTGATACGATCTGGCTGCCAAGCTGTGTGACGGTGCCTAAAATCACACTGGTTAGGAACACCGTGGCTGCGCTGGGCCCATTCCCTCCCCGCTGTTACTCCGTGGCGTCAGCGCACAGCTATCAGCGCTCAGGCTTCATATCAGTACAGTGTTCAAATGTCTGCAGGGGAGGAAGGACGGCCTAGGGCATCGGGCACTGAGCTGGGACTCAGGAGACCTGGGCTCAGTCCCAGGCTTCTTATGTGTCCTGGGGCAAGTCACTTAGCGTGTGTGTGCCTCAGTTCCCCATCTGTACAATGGGCATAACAGCACTGCCCTGCCTCACTGGGTTTGTGAGGCTGCATACATCAGACTGTGGGACCATATAGGTACCTTGGTTAAGTTTGAATGTTTCTCAGTATTTGCAGCTTCTGCGAACAAATTCTGTAGGCAAAACCTGAACGAAGAGTCACTCCACAGGGACCTCCTGGCTCAATTAATCGCTGGGGCCAGATGGTCCCCTTTGGATCAGTACTCAGAGAGTACTGCTTCCGCAATAGCATCGTCCCAGTTCCTGAAACCTGCCGAGGACCCGGGAAGGGCCACCCCTGTGAAAGGGGAATCTGGGTGCAGCTGCAGACGTGGGGCATTTGAGCTGTGCTGCCTGGTACCTGGTGGGCGGGATGGAAGCTCCAGCACGGATCCTGGGGGAGAGCCGCAGCTTGCATTGATGGAGAGATGGAAGCAGTCTCTGCTCTACCCTCCACCTGACCAAATTCAAATTTTCCTTTCCAGCTCTGCCGGTGCGGGGGTGGGAGCAGCATAACCTCGTGCAGCTCTAGCTGTGATGTCTGGGGTGTTTTTACGTGAAACCCATTTCTAATCATTTCCCCAATAATAGCCAGACGACATTGATCCTCCCCATCTCTCCTGATTCATACGACAGGTGGGATTGACCCAGGAGGTACTGAGTGTGCAACGCTTGTGATTCCAGGTGCCGGTGACGTTTGACGACGTCTCCGTCTATTTCAACGAGCCGGAGTGGGGGAGCTTAGAGGAATGGCAGAAGGAGCTTTACAAGAACATGATGAAGGGGAATTATGAGGCCCTGATCTCCCTGGGTAATTCTTTTTTCTTCACTTGCTTACGAGAAGCTGTGAGATCGCGGAAGGTAGAGTTGGAGAATAAACTTGAGCTGGAGTCAATTCTTTTGGTTCCTGGTTGATCAGTAGGTAAAATTCTTGTAATGCGCGTCTTTGACTGATGGTGCATTTTAAAAAGAGATTAAAATACACAGGGTTGTTCCTTATTGCTCCACCTCCAGTGCTTTCTACATGTGGCCTAGATGGTGGGTGTATTGAGTTGTGCATATTCTACACGTGCACAGAGACTCTGGCTCTGTTGTGTTAATGCCAGATCTCCTGACTGAAGACAGAAGTTGTATTTGAGCTAATGGAAACCTTTGCAGTCCCAAGCGAACATAGTGACATGGTATAGCTGGTAGCACTGGAGGTCTCACCATTTTATCTATGAACTTCATTCCCACTCACTCCTTGGCCTGTCGGCTAGAACGGCCAGTTACTAGTTCTAACTGAGAAGGTGGTTTCTGTCATTGGGCTGCATGGAAACTCCAAGTCGCATTACTCAGGTACTTCCCAACCAGCCGCCAGAGGGTAATGGCGTGTGTTCCCCACTGACCTGGATTTGAACCAGTCGCCTAGGAGAGAGATTCCATGTCCTATCACTAATTGTATGAACCATCCAGTTCCAACTCTAGATAGTGGACCAAATTCAGTGCTGGGGTGTGTGGGTACCTGTAACAGGGTGGACTAGATCCGGAGGCCCCCTGCAGCCTAGAGTGGCTGCAAGGGAAGCAGCCAATCAGAGGGGCTGTTGGATCAGCCAATCAGGGGCCAGAAAGGCCATATAAAAGGGAGCAGCAGAGGCAGAGCAGTCAGTTGCTGCCTGGAGCTGGAAGAGGAAATCCTGGGTTCCTGGCTGGCTGGAAGAGCAGCAGGACCACGGACAGCTCANGACCTCCTGGCTCAGTCAATCGCTGGGGCCAGTGCCGGAAATTGCTTGATTACATTATTTCTGGAGGATATACCACCAGATGGTAATTTCACCTTAAATTCCTTTATTCAATCCAAAGGCCAAATGGTGTTTATGCAGTTGCTCCACCCGTGTCTGAAACGCTAAGCAATAAGCAGTTGCTACACGGCTACAGTAACGCACATTCAGAAGCATTTGACCAGAATATTCACCCAAAAGACCCAGCCCGGGGAGTGCTCAAACCATTGCTGGCTGGCTCCACCTCGGGCAGGCAGGCCGGGGTAACGAACCCTTGATACTCTAACAGACACGTGATGTCATCGCCAATGTCTAACTTAGCTATGAACCAGTTTGGGGCACCTTTCCCCTAGATATGGCCGTGGGGCCTCTGTCATTCTAATTGCCTTAAATGTATGGATCTTAAAGCTACCGGTACTGGCCCTTTCTCTTCTTCCGCGGGCCCACGTTGTAAGGTAAGACTGGTGCGTTAAAGGTTATTGTACGTTTATCACATGACAAAACAACTTCTCTTTTTGTGTTAGAACCAGTGTGTAACCATTGCTTATCATTCAGAGGCCCCTTGTCCAAAAATCTCCTTTTTCGTCTCATTAGCCACCTTCCACGCTCAGCATCCTCCTCAGAATTGGTCTTGCTGCATGCCACGTTCTTTCCAACTTCTAAACCTGTTATTTCCAAAGCCCGTTCATGGCCACGAAAACCCCTTTATTTTACTTAAACTACAAAACACATTTTCTTTAGCCGAGCTCATTTAACCCTTTCCATATCTATCTGATCCTACAGCCAGAGTGTTCCCTTGGGATCAGCATGCAGAGAGGACCTTCTCCATGGCCCTGCCCACTTCCACACACAGCGTATGGGGGCAGCTGCCACCGTGATACCGTCTTCCCAGAGCCCTGCGCAGCCCAGGAGTGGGGAAATCCCTGTGCAAGGGGTATCTGGGTAATGTGGAGCCCCCTAGCAGCCTGGCTCCATTGGCGGACGGGATCCACGCGTTGCATTGATGGAGAGGGGGAAGCAGTCTCTGCTCTACCCTCCACCTGACCAAATTCAGATTTTCCTTTCCAGCTCTGCCGGTGCGGGGGTGGGGGCAGCATAACCTCGTGCAGCTCTAGCTGTGATGTCTGGGGTGTTTTTACGTGAAACCCATTTCTAATCATTTTCCCAACAATAGCCTGGCGACATTGATCCTCCCCATCTCTCCCGATTCATACGACAGGTGGGATTGACCCAGGAGGTACTGAGTGTGCAACGCTTGTGATTCCAGGTGCCAGTGACGTTCGACGACGTCTCCGTCTATTTCAACGAGCCGGAGTGGGGGAGCTTAGAGGAATGGCAGAAGGAGCTTTACAAGAACGTGATGAAGGGGAATTATGAGGCCCTGATCTCCCTGGGTAATTCTTTTTTCTTCGCTCGCTTACGAGAAGCTGTGAGGTCGCTGAAGGTAGAGTTGGCTCCAGCTCAAGTTTACTCTCCAATTCCTTTGGTTCCAGGTGGATCAGTAGGTAAAATCCTTGTAGTGCGGCCCTTGGATTAAGGGCTTGTCTACCCTTAAAACGCTTCAGCAGCACAGCTGTGCCATTGTTCCGCTTCAGTGTAGACACTACGTGCGCCGATGGGCCGAATTCTCCTGCCAGCGTAGGTAATCCACCTCCCTGAGGGGCGGTCGCTGGGTCGACAGAAGAATTCTTCCGTCAACCTAGAGCTGTCTACATGGGGACTTGGATGGGCTTCACTACGCCGCTCCGGGGGTGGATTTTTCACACCCTGACCGATGTAGTTAAACTGACCTAGTTTTCTAATGTAGACCAGGCCTGACTGTGCATCTTAAAATGAGATTATAATACACAGGCCTGGTCTACAAACCTATATCGGCATAACTGTGTGTCACAGACTCACAGATCGGGCCCACTCTTGGCCCCGTGCGGTCCGTGGGGGGTGCCCCTTTCAGTGAGACAGCCCTTCTCGGGGGGTCCACTCTCTCTCGGGGTCAGGCCCCTCCACCTCCTGGAGCCGCACCTCCCTGAGCCTCCAGCAGCCTGGCTCTGCCGTGGGCCCCCTCAGGGAGTCCCCTCGCTCTGGACCCCCGGGGCCTCTGCCCCCCAAAGCGGTTGATGCCCCCTGTTCTCTAGCCCGGAGTGACTCTCAGCCAGCGTCACACAGGAGGTTTATTGAGCGTTGAACCCAGCACAGGAAACTCTCCGGGCCTCAGGCCTGGCCTCCCTCAGCCCAGCACCTCCCAGTCTCCCCTGCATCCAGGGGGGCTCAAGACTGGAGAGAGGGAGCAGGCAGAGCCCACCTGGACGCAGGGGAGACTTGGATGTGCTGGGCTGAGGGAGGCCAGGCCTGAGGGTCAGAGAGTTTCCTGTGCTGGGTTCAACGCTCAATAAACCTCCTGTTTCACGCTGGCTGAGAGTCGCTCCGGGCTAGAGAACAGGGCGGGGGAGGGGGAGGCATCAACCCCTTTGGGGGGCAGAGGCCCCGGGGGTCCCGAGCGAGTGGACTCCCTGAGGGGGCCCACGGCGAGAGACAGACGTGCTAAGGCTCAGAGAGGTGCGGCTCCAGGAGGTGGAGGAGCCTGGCCCCGAGAGAGAGTGGACCCCCAAGAAGGGCTCTCACTGAAAGGGGCACCCCCCACGGACCGCACGGGGCCAAGAGTGGGCCCGATCTGTGAGTCCGTGACACTGTGTCTCTTAGGGGTGTGACAAATCCATCCCCTGGAGAGCCGTCGCTACGCTGACCTATCCCCTGGTGTAGACGACACTAGGTGGATGGAAGAATTCTTCCCTCCATGTAGCGACCGCCCCGCCGAGAGTTGGATTAACTGCAGCAATGGGAGAACCCCTCCCGGCGCTGTCTTGAGGGACTACACGGAGGCGCTAGCGCGACACGGCTGCAGCTCTAGCATTTGAAGTGTAGATGTGGCCCCAGTGTTGTTCCGAATTCCTCCCCCTGCAATGCTTTCGAGAGAAGGGGTGTATTGACTGCACATGCACAGAGCCTCTGGCCTAATCCCCAGTCAGTCCGCAGGCAAACGTTGGCTGCCCCAAGGGAACACAGAGCTGCTGGAAGGTGCCCTGTGGAGCTGGAAGCACTGGAGGCCTCGCCGTTCCATCCATGTCCCTCACTCCTGGGAGCTCTCGGCGAGAACGGCCAGTTACTAGTTCTAACTGAGAAGGTGGTTTCTGTCATTGGGCTGCATGGAGACCTTCCACAGGCACTTCCCAACCAGCCGCCAGAGGGTAATGGCGTGTGTTCCCCACTGACCTGAGCTGGATTTGAACCAGTCGCCTAGGAGAGAGATTCCGTGTCCTATCACTAATTGTATGAACCATCCAGTTCCAACTCTAGATACTGCACCACTGCTGGTGTGCGCTGGTGCCACTCCCCTTTGCCCCAGTGGGTTCTGAGTGGCCAGTTGCATTGAGACAGATGCAAATGGTGTCACAGACCCACAGGATCTGTGCTACGCCCCGGCCTTTAACCGGCCCCTGGAAGGACCCATTCAGTGCGCCAGACCCCCAGGGGGTCCCACCCTTCCACAAGGGGAGGCCACGCGGCCTCAGTGCCCCCGGGACTGAGCCTCCTGTTTCTCACTGTGAGCTCTGCCCAGCAAGTCCAGCTGAGAGAGACCCCTGCTCAGAGACCATCACCCCTTCAGGGACTGGTGCACTGCAGTGAGCGTCGGCAGGGCCGCCAGGCACTAGAGCCGGGTTTATTAGCCAGCTGGGACACGCCTGGGGTAGCGCAGAGACCAGTGGTTGCGAGAGTTCAGACTGGCCAGCGCCAGGGCTCCCACGAGCCAGGCTGCCGTAGCAACGACCTTCGCTGCCCTTGTCCCAGGCCTCTGAGCCGTCTCCTGTCACCTGCCCATTGTCCTGCTGCTGCAGAGCCGGGCTGAGTTCACGTTGTAACGGGAACCCAACCCCTGAACCTTTCTGGATCCTCCAGCGAAATGGGTTGGTTCCACTTCGTTCCGCAGCCTCCCCAGTCAGCACCACCAGTGCGGAATCGCAAGTCGTAACGTTTCCTAGCGGACAGAAAGCTGGAGCATCCGAAAAGCAGCTGAAGAGGGGAAAAGCCTGATACACATTAGGGATGTGAAAGGTTAACCGGTAACCCTGGCGGCCCTGCATTGGGCAGGCTGGCGCAGGCCGGGATGCACCTAGCCGGCTGGCAGGCTCCCTGGCCCTGGCCACGCTGCACCTAGCCGGCCGGCCGGACCCCAGCCCCCACGGTGCCAGGGCCCCCCAGCTACCTCGCTTAACGGTTAACCAATTAAACAAAATAATTTGAATCGTTTAAACGGTTCACTTTTTTAACCGATATTTCCATCCCTAATACACATCATGTAATTAGGAGGAGGGAAAGGAATAATTCCGAGGGTTGACAGTGGACAGCAAATTCGATACCCCAAATGCACTGCCCAGTTCACCCCAAGTTTTCCTTGGCTAAGATCCTGCACCTGGAATTTCAGGACATAACTGTACGTTGTGTGTCAGAGAACAGCCCCGGCGTCCCCAGGCTCCCTGGCGTGGTTGTATTGTAGTATAAATAGTGTCCAAATGAACCCTTCTGCCCCTCTGTGGGTGGCTCCCTGCTCAGCTTCTTGGTGCTTAATAAATAGGCACGTGGATTAATACTTCCTGTGCCCATGGCAGCCCCTTCCCTTGGGAAGAATCAGAGAGCCCCACCCATCAGAGGAACAGCGCCCGCCCCGGTGCAGGGTATCCCTGTAACAGTGCAGCTTCTCTTCCCATCACCTGGCACCCCCAGCAGTCGGGGGCTGGGTATTTCAAACCATTGATAATGATCTGTAGTGAGTATCCTACTGTGTGAATCAAACACTGGAGCGTCTCTCGCCATCTGCAGACTGCGCCATCTCCAAACCTGACCTCCTGTCCCGCATTGAACGAGGGGAGGAGCCGTGTGTCGGGGATCAGGGTCGTTCAGAGGAGAGCGAGATCCCTGCGGACCCCGGCCCAGGTACATTGAAACTGCTCAGAAATGAGCCCTGAGGCCTCTCGCTTCAGCTGGGTTCCCAGTGGTCCCGTTCCAGCGGCTGCCGTGTTCCCAGTGCTGGAGCTGTGACTGCCTGGCCAACGCGCACAAGGAGGGACGTTAAATGGATCTATCCAGTGAAAGCTTCACAAGCTCTTCCATTCCCTCTGTTTCAATGGGCACTTTCCTGACACTTGTGCCAGGGACAGGAGAACGTTTGGGGGAATTCGGGCGAAATGGACGTTGCTTCCCCCGAATCCCTGAGATTGCACCAGGGGGTTGAGCGTCCTGTGTGCGTTTTATTCCTGTTCTTTGCTTTTTTAATCTAATCCCAGCCAGCGGGTAAGAGCAGCGATGGGATGAAGCCACAAATCCGGATCAGGAGCTTGAAACCGCTTCCTCCCCCTTCCCCCTAGTTTGGTTTGACCAACTGTGTCCAGACACCCTGTGACACCGGACTTCCCCTGGCTGCCCCCCAGGTTAGGCAGGGCAGGGAGAAGAGAGAAGACCTCTCTGGAAGGAGCAAGTGGGAAAAGCTCCTTTGAGAACCCAAAGCCTGGAACAACCCAGGGGCAGTTACACAATTTAACCCTGGCAGCCTGCGTGCTGCAGAACGTCCCGTGTCCTGAACGGGCTCTGAGACCGGACAGGCTCGCCCAGCCCCCGGGGGAACCACTAGAGCAAAGGGAAGCTGAAATTCCAGCAACTCTCGGAACGTGCAGCTCCTCCCCATACGTGGATTTCTGTTGTCCTTGTCCCCGGCAAGTGCCATCTGCAGCTCTCCCCCCATCCCACCTCAACTCCCCTCCCCCTTCCTGACCATTCTGGCATCAAACCCGTCTGCAGCCCTCCATTTCCCTCCCACCAGAGCCGCACTAGCGTCTGCTCAGAGCAGGCCCCCTCTGAAACACGGTGCTGGGCGGAGATGGGTGGGAAGCTCCTTGGCCCAGCTCTCAGCGGGGAGGAGAAACACGCAGGGTGTGTCTGCGTTCTGGCTGGAAGGGGGAAGTGCCAGCCAAGGAGCCGTACCCGCAGGAGTTCTGATCAAACGAGCAGGCTAACGAGAAGTGTAGCCGTGGGGGACGAGCTGCCCCGCGTTCGATCTCATCTGAGCGGTTACAGATGTACCTGGGGCAGCCAGCCCCTCCCACTGCCACGGCTACACGTCCAGCTCGAAAGTTCACGTACCCTTAATACCCTTGGCTGGGATTGGCTAAGCAGCCTAGCGACTTCGGGCCCCCACCTCCCACTGACAGTCCATGGGAACTGGGTGCCCAACTCCCCTAGGCCCCTCTGAAAATCTGAGCCCTACTCTTTCCTGTGAACAGAATCCCCCGTCTCTGCACCAGACACTTCATTATGGATGAACCAGGAGGAGGATCCGGGCTGCGGGGGCCGAGGAGACTCTGGGGAAAACGAAATCAGTGGAAGCCCCTGCTCGGGTGAGTAACGGATTTCGCCATCTCGGAGCTGGCGAGCGCAGTAATCAAACCAGAGCTCTTATGTCTGCGCCCAGCCGTCTCCAGGGACCAGCAGCAGTTTTCTTACCCTCTGGGCAGCCTGGCACCCACGTGTGCATTGCTGTACCCGACTTCTGCTGGCTTGTCCCCCGGCCTTTCAACAGCAACGCCCTGCCGTCGCCTCGCCCCGTGTGGGGCTGGCAGGGAGCAGCCCCTCTGCTCAGGAGCTGGGACGGGACCTGCCCTGCGTGCAGAGAGGATGCTGTCTCGCTCCCTTGCCTCCAGCGTGGGAGCCTGACCCGTCTGGCCGTTAGTGCACGTGCTCTGCGTTCATGAAGCCCAGCAGGGCGGGGGTGTCCCTTAGTGTTCTGGCCGTTCAGCAAATCCCCCCCTTTGGAGCCGCCCGAACTTGTCTTGGGGCGGAGGAGGGGTCCACAGTGAAGGTGGTGGGGCCTGAGCTCGGTGTTCGGCTCCGGCCGAGAGCGAGGAACACGTTGTAATCCTCTTTGCCCTGAACAGAGTTTCAGATTGTCNCGATGCCGTGTCCTGGGTTAAACGAGAGGAAGAGCCGTGTGGGCAGGATCGGCCGGTCTCTGGAGAAGGGAGAACCCCTGCAGGCCCCAGCCCTGGTGAGTAGCAGCCGAGACTCTGGGCACATGGCGCGAGGGGATGAGCGGGGAATCCAGCCGGACCATTTTACCATTTCTGCTCGTCTGGTCTCAACTTCTCTAACGTGTTGTTAGTTTACAGGCCGCAAGCCAGCCGGTCACACCCCCTCCTGGCCCTGCCACCCCCCAGAGCCCCTCCTCCTCTCCTCCTTTGGATAGTCTGACCACTGGTCTAGCCCCTCGTTTTCTGCTTCCTCTTGAGCCTCACCAACCCCTTTGTAGCCGTTAAAAAGAGGTGTTTTCTCTCCTCCAGCAAGAGCCAGTGCCGGCTTTAAACCCCCAACTCGGGGGTAAGTGGGAGTAGAAGCCAAACTGGAACGTAATCCCCCAGGAGTGGAAGGGACCTCTGGGACCCGGAGTCCAGTGCCCGCTATCGCAGGCCACCCCAGCATGGAACCCCGTTCATAAACTTATCAAGCTCCACCTTCAAACCCCTTTCTCTTGCCTCCACTTCTGTCGGGAGCCCCTTGCAGGAGGTTAGAAACCGTCTGCTAATTCCCAGCCTGCTCTTCCCTGTGAACAGAATCTCCTGCTCCTGCTCCTGCCCGTTCCCCGCTGGTTAAACCGGAGCCGGAGGCGTGTGCTGGGACTCAGCCGGCTTTGGAGCAAAGGGGGCTCCCTGGAGAGCCCAGCGCAGGTGAGTATTGGAGAGCAACAGCTGGGAACCAGTGAGTGGCTAAAGGAGCTGGTCAGAGCCAACTTCCAGCGCATTGCGACTGCGAACGGGCCGCCGGGATCATCGGGCCCCTCCCATCCCCCTCCAGCACGGCCCCTCTGCCGGGGGGCGGGGGGGTGGCATAGGCCTGGCCCTGCCAGCGTTACTCCACCTGGGCAATTCCCAGCAGGCCAGGGGAGGCTGCTGTGCAAGCCCAGAGTAGCTCAAAGCAGCCNCAAACCATTGATAATGATCTGTAGTGAGTATCCTACTGTGTGAATCAAACACTGGAGCGTCTCTCGCCATCTGCAGACTGCGCCATCTCCAAACCTGACCTCCTGTCCCGCATTGAACGAGGGGAGGAGCCGTGTGTCGGGGATCAGGGCCGTTCAGAGGAGAGCGAGATCCCTGCGGACCCCGGCCCAGGTACATTGAAACTGCTCAGAAATGAGCCCTGAGGCCTCTCGCTTCAGCTGGGTTCCCAGTGGTCCCGTTCCAGCGGCTGCCGTGTTCCCAGTGCTGGAGCTGTGACTGCCTGGCCAACGCGCACAAGGAGGGACGTTAAATGGATCTATCCAGTGAAAGCTTCACAAGCTCTTCCATTCCCTCTGTTTCAATGGGCACTTTCCTGACACTTGTGCCAGGGACAGGAGAACGTTTGGGGGAATTCGGGCGAAATGGACGTTGCTTCCCCCGAATCCCTGAGATTGCACCAGGGGGTTGAGCGTCCTGTGTGCGTTTTATTCCTGTTCTTTGCTTTTTTAATCTAATCCCAGCCAGCGGGTAAGAGCAGCGATGGGATGAAGCCACAAATCCGGATCAGGAGCTTGAAACCGCTTCCTCCCCCTTCCCCCTAGTTTGGTTTGACCAACTGTGTCCAGACACCCTGTGACACCGGACTTCCCCTGGCTGCCCCCCAGGTTAGGCAGGGCAGGGAGAAGAGAGAAGACCTCTCTGGAAGGAGCAAGTGGGAAAAGCTCCTTTGAGAACCCAAAGCCTGGAACAACCCAGGGGCAGTTACACAATTTAACCCTGGCAGCCTGCGTGCTGCAGAACGTCCCGTGTCCTGAACGGGCTCTGAGACCGGACAGGCTCGCCCAGCCCCCGGGGGAACCACTAGAGCAAAGGGAAGCTGAAATTCCAGCAACTCTCGGAACGTGCAGCTCCTCCCCATACGTGGATTTCTGTTGTCCTTGTCCCCGGCAAGTGCCATCTGCAGCTCTCCCCCCATCCCACCTCAACTCCCCTCCCCCTTCCTGACCATTCTGGCATCAAACCCGTCTGCAGCCCTCCATTTCCCTCCCACCAGAGCCGCGCTAGCGTCTGCTCAGAGCGGGGCCCCTCTGAAACACGGTGCTGGGCGGAGATGGGTGGGAAGCTCCTTGGCCCAGCTCTCAGCGGGGAGGAGAAACACGCAGGGTGTGTCTGCGTTCTGGCTGGAAGGGGGAAGTGCCAGCCAAGGAGCCGTACCCGCGGGAGTTCTGATCAAACGAGCAGGCTAACGAGAAGTGTAGCCGTGGGGGACGAGCTGCCCCGCGTTCGATCTCATCTGAGCGGTTACAGATGTACCTGGGGCAGCCAGCCCCTCCCACTGCCACGGCTACACGTCCAGCTCGAAAGTCCACGTACCCTTAATACCCTTGGCTGGGATTGGCTAAGCAGCCTAGCGACTTCGGGCCCCCACCTCCCACTGACAGTCCATGGGAACTGGGTGCCCAACTCCCCTAGGCCCCTCTGAAAATCTGAGCCCTTCTCTTTCCTGTGAACAGAATCCCCCGTCTCTGCACCAGACACTTCATTGTGGATGAACCAGGAGGAGGATCCGGGCTGCGGGGGCCGAGGAGACTCTGGGGAAAACGAAATCAGTGGAATCCCCTGCTCGGGTGAGTAACGGATTTCGCCATCTCGGAGCTGGTGAGTGCAGTAATCAAACCAGAGCTCTTATGTCTGCGCCCAGCCGTCTCCAGGGACCAGCAGCAGTTTTCTTACCCTCTGGGCAGCCTGGCACCCATGTCTGCATTGCTGTACCCGACTTCTGCTGGCTTGTCCCCCGGCCTTTCAACAGCAACGCCCTGCCGTCGCCTCGCCCCGTGTGGGGCTGGCAGGGAGCAGCCCCTCTGCTCAGGAGCTGGGACGGGACCTGCCCTGCGTGCAGAGAGGATGCTGTCTCGCTCCCTTGCCTCCAGCGTGGGAGCCTGACCCGTCTGGCCGTTAGTGCACGTGCTCTGCGTTCATGAAGCCCAGCAGGGCGGGGGTGTCCCTTAGTGTTCTGGCCGTTCAGCAAATCCCCCCCTTTGGAGCCGCCCGAACTTGTCTTGGGGCAGAGGAGGGGTCCGGGGCGGAGGTGGTGGGGCCTGAGCTCGGTGTTCGGCTCTGGCCGAGAGCGAGGAACACGTTGTAATCCTCTTTGCCCTGAACAGAGTTTCAGATTGTCCCCCCCGATGCCGTGTCCTGGGTTAAACGAGAGGAAGAGCCGTGTGGACAGGATCGGCCGGTCTCTGGAGAAGGGAGAACCCCTGCAGGCCCCAGCCCTGGTGAGTAGCAGCCGAGACTCTGGGCACATGGCGCGAGGGGATGAGCGGGGAATCCAGCCGAACCGTTTTACCATTTCTGCTTGTCTGGTCTCAACTTCTCTAACGTGTTGTTAGTTTACAGGCCGCAAGCCAGCCGGTCGCACCCCCTCCTGGCCCTGCCACCCCCCAGAGCCCCTCCTCCTCTCCTCCTTTGGATAGTCTGACCACTGGTCTAGCCCCTCGTTTTCTGATTCCTCTTGAGCCTCACCAACCCCTTTGTAGCCGTTAAAAAGAGGTGTTTTCTCTCCTCCAGCAAGAGCCAGTGCTGGCTTTAAACCCCCAACTCGGGGGTAAGTGGGAGTAGAAGCCAAACTGGAACGTAATCCCCCAGGAGTGGAAGGGACCTCTGGGACCCGGAGTCCAGTGCCCGCTATCGCAGGCCACCCCAGCATGGAACCCCGTTCATAAACTTATCAAGCTCCACCTTCAAACCCCTTTCTCTTGCCTCCACTTCTGTCGGGAGCCCCTTGCAGGAGGTTAGAAACCGTCTGCTAATTCCCAGCCTGCTCTTCCCTGTGAACAGAATCTCCTGCTCCTGCTCCTGCCCGTTCCCCGCTGGTTAAACCGGAGCCGGAGGCGTGTGCTGGGACTCAGCCGGCTTTGGAGCAAAGGGGGCTCCCTGGAGAGCCCAGCGCAGGTGAGTATTGGAGAGCAACAGCTGGGAACCAGTGAGTGGCTAAAGGAGCTGGTCAGAGCCAACTTCCAGCGCATTGCGACTGCGAACGGGCCGCCGGGATCATCGGGCCCCTCCCATCCCCCTCCAGCACGGCCCCTCTGCCGGGGGGCGGGGGGGTGGCATAGGCCTGGCCCTGCCAGCGTTACTCCACCTGGGCAATTCCCAGCAGGCCAGGGGAGGCTGCTGTGCAAGCCCAGAGTAGCTCAAAGCAGCCTCATCGCTGGTGATATCAAGGCCCAGGTCCGACCCCAGCACCGCAGACAGTGAGATGGGGAAACGTCCCCTCTGCCCTTCTCTAGGGGAACAAAGGGTTTGCAGAGCCCGGTCCGGTAACCCAGCATCTCGAGGAGTGTCCCAGCTCGCTCCCCACGGCCAACTTCATGGGCCTTGACTCCAAAGCAGGAGCCCCTGAATCGCAGAATTCCCTCCCTGCCCGGCAGGTGACGTGAATAACGGCTGCTTTCTTCTGCCCCGGCAGGTGAGATCCTGCTCCAACTTGCAGAGGAGGGGGGCGAGGGCCCAGGCCCCCCCGGGGCCGTTTGTGCAACGCCTGGGGGTCACCGAGGCGCCCGCCATGGGGGGCTGCCCCACCAGTGCAGGAGGAGCTTCGCCCGCCTGTGCCACCTGGCCACACACCAGTGGGTCCCTCCAAGGGCACTGTGTGGGCGGGGCTTTGCCTGGCAGAGCACCAGAGGACTCGTCTCCTGCACGAGCCTGCCGAGGGCACTGCGGGGCTGGCAGCGCGGAGCCAACCCCCTACTGTGCCCACGTGACACGTGTTACATCCCACCCGGGTGCCAGCCGGCCCGGGGCCAGGCGAGGCAGAGACCCTCCCGGAATAGAGTCCCTGGGGCGGGGTTCGCTGCCCACCCGAGCCCTGCAGAGAAACCATCGGTGCAGAGTGCGGGGACGGGGCTTCCCCCAGCTCCGTGGTGGGGAACGCGTCGGGTCGGAGCGCTACCGGGGCCAGCACCCGCTGGGAGGAGCAGCCGCCGCTCCTGAACACGGGGAGGGTTAAACAGGGACACTGAGATTCCAGGCAGGAGGCGTCGCTCGCTGTGGGAACAGCCTCGGTCACACCCCACGAGCCAGCCGGGCCGGTGCGTTCGGGTCCCATTGCGCACCCCTGTGTTCGGGCGGCACGAAGGGGCAGAAAGCAGCCAGGTCGGGCCAGCTGAGAATCCCCGGGCACGGGGCAGCGTTCGCCTTGTGCACCTGGCTCCCGTGCCACCTTGGCCACCCAAACCTGTACAGGGGCTCGGCCAAAGTGCCCTGTAGTGGAGGACAGATGACCCCATCTCTAACCCGACACAGACGCCACGCACTAGCCAGGCCATGGAGACAGCTCCGTTCTCCCTTGCGCGGCGAGGGAAGTTTGCACGGGTGTCGTGCTGTGCCTGCTTTGTGGACAAAGTGCGGACTGCAGCCTCCAAGACTGTTGCTCTGGCACCGTTCACCAGCGCACTGAGGAGCCCTGGTGGCAGCCCCCTGCCACTGAGAAGGAGACCGGAAGCTGTGCCATCTTCAGCGCTCCCTAGCTGGGGATACCGGGGTAGTTTAGCTGCCTGCACGTCCGGAAAACACCCCATGTTCCCGGCATGCCGCTAACACAGTGCAGCCAGCCAGAGCTGACGCTGTTCAGAAACCGGCAGGAGCTGCCCATTTAGTTGTGATGACTGTGGGCCCAGTCCTGCAAATCCTTGTCCGTTTATTACTTCCATGAGTGTTCCCCTGGAAGTCAGTGGGCCACATGCTGTCAGTGTGAACTGCAGGTCCCTGGCCTAATGGGAAGTCACCTGTGAGTCATGGTTTGCAGGCTCAGGACACATGGACTGGAAATCTGCATCCTGCTCTTTGCACTGTGCTGGGGGACCAGCAGGAACACACACTCGGACGGGGCTCTGGGTATTAATCCACCAGCTGTTTGGATATGGGGACAAGCCCTCCAGCATGTTGGAGTTGGCTGATGTGATTGCAGAGCCACTGAAAACTTGTGGTGATCGGGGGAGGTCCTGGACGATTGGAAAAAGGCAAATGTAATGCCCATCTTTTAAAAGGGGAAGGAGGAGAATCCGGGGAACTACAGACCGGTCAGCCTCACTTCAGTCCTTGGAAAAATCATGGAGCAGGTCCTCAAGGAATCCATTTTGAAGCACTTGGAGGAGAGAAAGGTGATCAGGATTCACCAAGGGCAAGTCATGCCTGACCAACCTGATTGCCTGCTATGATGAGATAACTGGCTCTGTGGATGTGGGGAAAGCGGTGGATGTGATATATCTGGATGTTAGCAAAGCTTTTGATACGGCCTCCCACAGTATTCTTGCCAGCAAGTTAAAGAAGTATGGATTGGATGAATGAACTATAAGGTGGATAGAAAGCTGGCTAGATCATTTGGCTCCATGGGTAGTTGTCAATGGCTCGATGTCTAGCTGGCAGCCGGTATCAAGCGGAGTGCCCCAGAGGTCGGTCCTGGGACCGGTTTTGTTCANATTGCACCCTCAGCAAGTTCACGGATGACATTAAGATGGGGGGAGACGTATATAAGCTGGAGGGTAGGGATAGAGTCCAGAGTGACCTAGACAAATTGGAGGATTGGGCCAAAAGAAATCTGATGAGGTTCAACAAGGACAAGTGCAGAGTCCTGCACTTAGGATGGAAGAATCCCATGCACCACTACAGGCTGGGGACCGACTGGCTAGGCAGCAGTTCTGCAGAAAAGGACTGAGGGGTTACAGTGGACGAGAAGCTGGATATGAGTCAACAGTGTGCCCTTGTTGCCAAGAAGGCTAATAGCACATTGGGCTGCATTAGTAAGAGCATTGCCAGCAGATCGAGGGAAGTGATTATTTCCCTCTATTTGGCACTGGGGAGGCCACATCTGGAGTATTGTGTCCAGTTTTGGGACCCCAATGCAGAAAGGATGTGGACAAATTGGAGAGAGTCCAGCGGAGGGCAACGAAAATGATTAGGGGGCTGGGACTCATGACTTACAGGGAGAGGCTGAGGGAACTGTTGTTATTTAGTCTGCAGAAGAGAAGAGTGAGGGTTGATTTGATAGCAGCCTTCAACTACCTGAAGGGGGGTTCCAAAGAGAATGGAGCTCAGCGGTTCTCAGTGGTGGCAGATGACAGAACAAGGAGCAATGGTCTCAAGTTGCAGTGGGGGAGGTCTAGGTTGGATATTAGGAAACACTGTTTCACTATGAGGGTGGTGTAGCACTGGAATGGGTTACCTAGGGAGCTGGTGGAATCTCCATCCTTAGAGGTTTTTAAGGCCCAGCTAGACAAAGCCCTGGCTGGGATGATTTAGTTGGGGATTGGTCCTGCTTTGAGCAGGGGGTTGGACTAGATGACCTCCTGAGGGCTGGAGTAGACCTCATCTTCTGTGATTCTATGTGCCTGAGTCCATCAGTGTTCAAGGCAGCCCTTAACTTCCGACTGGTGCCTGAGCTGTGCTAGAGGGGGACGCTGTCCTGACTCAGGGCTCTGGGGAGTTCAGTCCCCACTGGGGGATTGAGGGGATAGGTACTGCCCTACGTGGATGTGTGCGGGTGGTGATTTCACTTGGGGCAGCATTTCCCTTGAGCTCTGTGGCCAGGCTCTTCAAAACTGGGTGCCTCAGGTGCTGCCATTGAGTGCGGTGGGAGCGGTGGTGCATTTGCACTAAGTGCGATTCCTCCTAGAGCCATTGGTGTGCGAGCAGCCATCGCCTGTCACCCCCAGTGACGAAGGGGGCGGGTTTAAAGCCATTTCATTTGCTTGGTAGCGGCTACTCCGTGAACAGTAACCGAGCCTCCTGTCCCCTCCCTCCTCTGCCCAGGCAATGCCGTTTCCAGCCCTGCTCTGCTGGCCCGGATGGAGCGTGTGGGGGAACCACGTGTCGTGGCTCAGGCGCAGGCAAAGGGGAGCGAAATCCCTGCACACCCCGGCGTGGGGGAGTTGCAGCAGGCGTCACAAAGTGCTTCGCGCTGCGGCCTGGGCCGCACTTACAAGTTCAGTAGACGTAGACACGGCTAGGTCGACGGAAGAATTCTGCTCTCAACGTCGCTACGCCTCTTGGGGAGATGGATTCACTACAGCGGTGGGAAAACGTCTTCCCTCGCTGCAGGAAGGGTCTACCCTGTGGTGCTACAGCCGCAGCACCATAGCTGTGCCACTGGAGTGTGGCCATGGTCTTTCAGGGACATTGGTATAAAACACAAACCAGAAACCCAGGAGCTTGAGTTAGTTACATTTACCCCAGACGCTTGGGTTTTCTGTATGAAAACTCACAGTTAAGGTGGGCAAACAACCTTAACTGTGCCCCTCAGCAGCACCCGAAAAGAAAATCAGGAAGGCGGTCTGCCCTATCTATCCTGAGCACGCGTTTTCATCTGCACTGAGACTAGAATACATGACTCTCCATCATCTCTGCCTTGTAGGCCTGCTTGCTCGATGAGTGATGAAGCTTGGCTCACTGGCTGGCGTGGGGCAGCACGGGGCCCAGGCCTGGGAAGTGCTGCGCTTTGCATGGAAGGTCCTTGGGCCCCTGTAGCACCTGGCAGGATAGGGCCGTCACTGAGTGTTGAACCCTTCGCTCTGCTGTTTGTTCAGGGTGGGGAAGGCAGGCTGCCTTCTGGATGTTTGATGCTCCTGGATTTCTAGTGTTAAAAAAGAATCAAAAACTGCAGAACAGCCCTGACACGGGGAGACTGCAGTTTTCTTTCAGTCTTGATTCCTCCTACGCGTCCCTGTGCCCTCTGTGGTTACAAAACCCCAAACTAGGTCAAATCTCATGATCCCCTCCCAGGAGCAGCCCAGCTGAGTTTCCGTTCCTGACTCGAGGATATCGTACTGACTCTGTTGCATGAACAGAGTAAATGTCTGGATTCTCTCTTTCTTTCAGCAGCCGGCAGGATTGTGATCAAAGCCGAGGAGCGGCAGGTTGAGGAAAAGCCTGAAATCCTGGAGCTGACGATGACATTACTGGGAAGAGCAGACGAAGAGGCTTTCCAGAGCCAAGACCAGCCAGTAGAGAGTCCGTGCGGCTCAGAAGGGCAGCAGGGAGCCGGAGAGGGCCTGGAAGAGCCCACCGCATGCGGGAGCAATCTGTATGAATTCAAGCCAGGGGCAGCGCAGAAGGAAGCCCACGCAGCCCAAGGCCCATGTATGCCTGCAGATCATGGGACAGGCGCCCAAATGGAGCAGCTACCTCCCCTGCCCCAGAGAATCCTGACAGGAGAAAAACCCTATAACTGCGCTGAATGCAAGAAAAGCGTCTGCCTCCAGCCCAGCCTCCGGAAGCACCAGCTGTCTCATGCCGGACAGGGGACTTACGTCTGTGCCGAGTGTCGGCGAAGCTTTCGGCTGAAGAGGAGCCTTCTAACACACCAGCGAACCCACATGGGGGAGAGCGACGGGTCCTTCGTTTGTACCGCCTGCGGGAAGAACTTCGGCTGCCACCCGGAGCTCACGCGGCACCAGCGGCTGCACGGCGGGGAGTCCCGGTACAAGTGCCCCGAGTGCCCAAAGAGCTTCCTGCAGAAGCGGCACCTTGCGGATCACCGGCGGCTGCACACGGGCGAGCGGCCCTTTCCGTGCCCGGCCTGCGAGAAGACCTTCAACGAGAAGTCCAACCTCAACAAGCACTACCGGATCCACACAGGCGAGCGGCCCTACCGCTGCGCCCAGTGCGGCAAGAGCTTCATCCAGAAACACCATCTCCAGAAGCACCTGCGCGTCCACGGGGGGCCGAGGCCGCAGCAATGGGGGAGGTGGGGGGATGGCTTCCCTGCCCCAGCTCCCCAGGCAAACCCGGCTGGGCAGAGACTCTATCCCTGCATCGAATGCATGGAGAGCTTCCCTCAGAAGACGTCCCTGGAGCAGCACCAGCGAATGCACACCCAGGAGAGGCCCTTCCAGTGCACCAAGTGCAACAAAAGCTTCCGGCACAGGCAGTCGCTGAACAACCATCAGAAGAGCCACTCTCCCTCCGGGGGTTCGCCCCGCCACAGGCAGGGGACGGAGACAGCCCCCTCAGGGGAAAGGCTGAAAACAGGCAGCAGCCCAGTGGGCTGGCAGTGGGGAGGAGGCAATATACAGGCTGTTTCCTCCCCAGAAATAGAGCAATACATTACATGACAGGCCCATACACTATCATAGCAGCTGGCGTTTACAGAGTGCCAGACTGGTCCAAAGCACTGGCCAGTCCTTCATGAATCCTCGCAGCACCCCTGTAAGACGGGGGGTCCGGACTGACCGACCTACCTCACAGGCAGGGAAAGTGACTTGGCAAAGACCATGCAGTGAGTCAGTGGCAGAGCCATGAGGAGTACCTGCTTGTGCACTCACTCCTCCAGGCCACGCTGCTTTCGGAAAGTGTATTTAACGGAAGTGGGACTTGACCCGGGTAAATAACATGTAATAATTGTAAATAGCAGATGCTACATTAAAGACCTTTACCTGAAGGCTGATGTGTTTGAGACCAGTTATTTTTGTTAATGTACATGAAAGACTATCAGTGGGTTAGGGTTTGGGGAGGCTGGGAAGTCTAGTTATGGGCTGGGACCATCAAACAAGCTGGGAGGGGCATGGGGGTGGGGGGAGGGGGAGTCTGACATTGTCTTCCAGCCCCACCTACACCATGTTGTTCACATGGACANCTCACAGGCAGGGAAAGTGACTTGGCAAAGACCATGCAGTGAGTCAGTGGCAGAGCCATGAGGAGTACCTGCTTGTGCACTCACTCCTCCAGGCCACGCTGCTTTCGGAAAGTGTATTTAACGGAAGTGGGACTTGACCCGGGTAAATAACATGTAATAATTGTAAATAGCAGATGCTACATTAAAGACCTTTACCTGAAGGCTGATGTGTTTGAGACCAGTTATTTTTGTTAATGTACATGAAAGACTATCAGTGGGTTAGGGTTTGGGGAGGCTGGGAAGTCTAGTTATGGGGCTGGGACCATCAAACAAGCTGGGAGGGGCATGGGGGTGGGGGGAGGGGGAGTCTGACATTGTCTTCCAGCCCCACCTACACCATGTTGTTCACATGGACGTGGGGCCAGGCGCTGGTTTCCCTGAGCCGCCTCCCAGCCCGTGTCCTCCTTGGGGTGGGGGTGGTAAAAGTCCATGTCTCTGTCCCAGCAGCCCCTTGCCTACCTGGATGCTGTATCCTGAGCCACGCTCTGCTTTGCTAGTGTAGCTTTCCCCAGAGTCCAGGCAGACGTCCCCTCACTCTTTCCTGCCTGGCTTCAACGGCCAGGGCCAGGTTAATGCAACCCCGGGCCCTAGCAGGTCATCACACTGAGGGACCTGCCTTGCGTACCCCTTCTTACCGCTTCTTTGGAGGAGCAAAGGGCGTGGTAGTGGCACCCCCCCCTCTGAGAGTGTGTGGGGGGGGGCAAATAGCAGCCCCCTAGGAGCAGCAGCAGGATGCCTCCCCTCCCAGCAGGCGCAGCAAGGATTCCCCTGTACTTACCTCAACAGCCAGAGTATCTGCCTGGGCCTGCTGCCCTCTTCCCCTGCCCCACGCCCTCTGCTGAGTTGGTGCTGCTGGGTCTCCTCAGAGCTGTGGCTGTACTGAGCTGCAGGGGGCAGGTCACACCTCTCTGCGCTATTGTTTCAGGCTGGCTGCAGGCTCAGGCAGACACGGCTGCAGACTAGACCCATGGTTTTCTTCTTCGCAACCAGAGCCTTAAAACAAACCCCAGAAACTGATATGCTGATGTAGTCACAGGACTCCAGGAGCCCAGGCCACAGGAATAGGCCGTTAGTGCCTAAGCCTTAAATCCAGCCATGGGGGGGCCATGGGATAGATACATTCCTGCTCCTGAGAGAGGTTTGGTCACATGGGCTGGCTACTTGGCATCGCCCATAAGAGGCAAGCCGCTTTGCTCATCCTTTATAGGTTTAACTAGGTCTAGACAGGCTCCTGCTTGAGTGCATCCCTCAAAGCCAGGTGCCACTCAAAGCAAACTGGCCACTCTGCTACTAGGGAACGCGGCACATCCTGGCTTTATAGCGCCTAAGCCCCGCCCACTTGCCAGAGCACTTCCTGCCAGGGCATTCATAGGGCACAGACTGGCCACACCCCTGCCATATAAAGGNCCCCCCCCCCCCCCCCCCCGTAGCTGCTGAGATGAGGCATCTACCATTGACACCCCACTCAACCCCCCTCCCCCCCCCGTAAATATCCCACACGAAGAGGCCTGGACGACTCAGCCCTCTGCCAGGGCGGTAGGTACCTGACCAGGTAAGTCAGGTAGGTCTGGCCAGCTGGGGCTGCCTCCCTCTTTAGTTTGCCGTCCCCTGGTATTGGGTGAACTAATGTCTGGGAGTGAGAAGAACGGGGTGGGGGGGGCGCTTGCTGGCGTGGCTGGTGGTGGGGCCTCGCCCACGCACCTGGGTGGGTGGCGACTGTTATTCCAAGCAGGACGTGCCAGGCCTTTTAAATGATAGTCCCAGGGCACATGGTGGGCAGCGTGGGCTGCCATCTCTGCAGCTGTGTTGGCTCGTAGAGCACCCCGCTCCCCCATTTCCTACGTCCTGTACCGGTGATGCGCCGAGGCCCCTGACTCGTTAGCAATAGAACCAAACCCCTGTGTTGTATTTGGCCTCTCACCCCCCGGGAGCCGCGCAGGTGCCTGGCTCGAGCCCCTGACTCTGTCCTGGGTGCCTTGTGACGTCACTTTACTGGTCTCCAACTACATGAAGAATTTTGGGCTCTCTGGCCTCAGCCACAGGAGGTTGTCGGCCCCCATGGTGGGTGCAGGTAGCCTTGCTCTGAGCAGGCTGCACCACATGAGGCATTACTGCCACGTGCCCAGAGCCTTGTCTACACTAAGGCTCCCAGCAAGTACCTTCAACAGTGAGCGCTTTTGGGGGGAAAGTCTAGTGTAGGCACAGCAAGGGCTGCCAGGCCAGCATCTTCCGTCAGCACAAACCAACAGGTGACCCCAGTGAGGAAACAAATGACAGGCCGGTGGGAAGGCCAGGGGGTGGGTGAGCAATTGTGCCATGGCCATGGGAGTTTTTTGTCCAATGCTGTTTGCCGTACCTGGTGGCTATGGGTGAGGCGTGAGCTGGGCCACCTCACAAAGCTGCCCTCACACCTTGCAGCAGAGGCCAGTCTGAGCGCCCCTTGGGGGGGGGGACACACCTGCACTGGGCAGGGTGGGGGAGGCTTTGCCACACCTGCTCTGTGGATAAATGTGGGGCCTTCCATTGAGTGACAGTCTCAGCTAGAATAAAGCCAACTAAAAATACTTCTTAGGAGGAGAAGCCANGAGGCCCCTGACTCGTTAGCAATAGAACCAAACCCCTGTGTTGTATTTGGCCTCTCACCCCACAGAGGCCGCGCAGGTGCCTGGCTCGAGCCCCTGACTCTCTCCTGGGTGCCTTGTGACGTCACTTTACTGGTCTCCAACTACATGAAGAATTTTGGGCTCTCTGGCCTCAGCCACAGGAGGTTGTCGGCCCCCATGGTGGGTGCAGGTAGCCTTGCTCTGAGCAGGCTGCACCACATGAGGCATTACTGCCACGTGCCCAGAGCCTTGTCTACACTAAGGCTCCCAGCAAGTACCTTCAACAGTGAGCGCTTTTGGGGGGAAAGTCTAGTGTAGGCACAGCAAGGGCTGCCAGGCCAGCATCTTCCGTCAGCACAAACCAACAGGTGACCCCAGTGAGGAAACAAATGACAGGCCGGTGGGAAGGCCAGGGGGTGGGTGAGCAATTGTGCCATGGCCATGGGAGTTTTTTGTCCAATGCTGTTTGCCGTACCTGGTGGCTATGGGTGAGGCGTGAGCTGGGCCACCTCACAAAGCTGCCCTCACACCTTGCAGCAGAGGCCAGTCTGAGCGCCCCTTGGGGGGGGGGACACACCTGCACTGGGCAGGGTGGGGGAGGCTTTGCCACACCTGCTCTGTGGATAAATGTGGGGCCTTCCATTGAGTGACAGTCTCAGCTGGAACAAAGCCAACTAAAAATACTTCTTAGGAGGAGAAGCCGCTTAGGACAATGCCCCTGGGGAGGCAGAGGACGTGTTGGGGCCAGATGGGTCCAAGCAAGGAGGTGAGTCCAGGAAGGGGTGGGGCTGCCCTGAGAAACCCAGGCCCAGGACAGAGAGAGATCAGCGAGCTAGTGAGCATGGAGCCTGCTAGGGGCAGAGGCTCTGCAGACAAGAGTTTTCTAGAGAGAAAGCCATGTCCTCCTGCCCCCAGGAGATGGAGGGATTGGCCACCAGCAGCCTCACACCAGGGAGTTGCTCATAAGAATGGCCAGACTGGGTCAGACCAATGGTCCATCTACCCCAATAGCCTGTCTCTGACAGTGGCCAGTAGCAGGTGCTTCACAGGGAATGACCAGAACAGGGCAACGATCGAGGGACCCAGCCCTTGTCGTCCAGTCCCAGCTTCTGGCAGTCAGAGGTTTAGGGACATCCAGAGTTGCGTCCCTAACCATTTTGGCTAATAGCCAGTCATGGACCTGTCTTCCATCAACAGATCTAATTATTCTTTGAACCATTATACTTTTGGCCCTCACAACATCCCCTGGCAATGAGTTCCACAGGTTAACTGTGTGTTGTGTGAAGAAGTACTTCCTTTTGTTTGTTTTAAACCTGCTGCCTGTTCATTTCATCCAGTGACCCCTGGTGCTTGTGTTATGTGAATGGATAAATAACACTTCATTCATTTTCTCCACACCATCCATGATTTTATATCATATGGGCTCCATTCAGCACCCAGGGGTGCAGGCCTGCAATGTGCACCTCTGTGCCCTGGGGGGGGGGGCCGATGTACCATGCCATGTTTATACCTTCCCCCTCCAATATTACAATTTATGTCGCAAGCGTTATAAGGACTCACTGAAGGACAACCTAAAAAAGTGTAATATTGACACTGACCCTGGGGAGACACTTGCGCAAGATCGCTTAAAATGGAGTGAAGTCCTACGTGACGGTCCCCTGCATTCTGAACTTGCTCGCCGACAAGCTGAAGCGGACAAGAGGCGCAGGAGGAAGGAGAGATTGGGCTCCAGTCATGGTCAACAGCCTCCTGCTGAGCCTGAAAACATCTGCCCTCATTGCAACAGAACGTGTGGTTCAAGGATTGGCCTTATTAGCCACCGGAGCCATAACTCCCATGGAAGATGATCATACTTAGTAACGAGCGATCGCCCATCGTCATACCTTCCCCCTCCCCCAAGAGCACTGCCTAGGGCACTCTTCCCCCTCCCCAGCCACCACTGCCAATATTGAAAACTGCACGAGGGGGGTCTGGGCCTGCTGTGAGCAGCTGGGTGAGTGGTTCGGACTGTTGTCAATCTGTCCGGCCGCCACCAGCCATTGGAACATCAGGGTGATAGCAGGCCTGAGCGTGAGATGGGGAATGCAGATCTCCTCCCATGGCAGTTCGATCACCAGTAAATGGGAAAGGGGGAAGCGTTAAGAGGTTCTTCCCACCCTGGATTAATTCATCAGAGTGCTGGTGCCGAAGGAATCCATCTACACTTAAAACGTACCAGCACAGCTGTGAACAACACACCTCTGCCCAGCCTAGCTCTGCCGCCAAAACCCAGCATAGATGCAGCTGGACTGACAAAAGGGGGCTGCTGTTCAGGATGGTGTTTCTGTACCAGCTTCTCGTGGTCTACACCCAAGATCTATGGCAGCATCGGCTCTGAAATGCAGATACAGGCTACCAGCTCTGCGGAGCGAAGGGAGTTCAGTTCGCAAGTGTTAGAAAAGCACCTTGCAGCAGCAGATGCTTTAAGATCTGATTTAATCCCCCTTTGTTTCTTCTCCTGCTGCCCCCCCCCCGGGGGGGGGGAGATTGCTTTTACCCAGTAGAGGCCGTTCAATAAGGGCGCATGAATGCTAAGGGCGCATAGCATAACTCTGCTATGAATAACCCTTGTGTTATGGGAAGGAGTAAATAACACTTCCTTATTCACTTTCTCCACATCAGTCATAATTTTATAGACCTCTATTATATCCCCCCGTTAGTCATCTCTTCTCCCAGCTGACAAGTCCCAGTCTTATTAATCTCTCCTCATATGGAAGCCGTTCCAGACCCCTCATCATTTTGGTTACCCTTCGCTGTATCTTTTCCAATTCTAATACATCTTTGCTGAGATGCAGTGGCCAGGACTGCACACCGTATTCAAGGTGTGGGTGCACCATGGATTTACAGCGTGTCATTTTGATATTTTCTGCCTTTTCTGTCCCTTTCCGAAGGGTTTCTCACATCCTGTGCTGGGGGCGCTCTCGCTCCTGCTGAAGCACTACAGAAGAGCAGCCCAGAGTCGACCTGCAAACATGGGTCTGATCACAGCTGCTCTGCAGGGAACTGTTACCTGTCATCTCTTCAGGGAGCCAAGGCCCCCAAAACAAACCCAAACCCAGCTGTGCAGACAGGCCTGAAAGCTTGTGGCTGCAGGTCTCATTTGAGGGAGGGCGGCAGGCGGCTAGTGGGGAGGTAGATAGCTCCTAGGCAGAGCAGCTCCGCAGTGTGATGAGCAGGGGAGGGCTGAACCCCCAACCTTACACTCCATTGTAGTTAGTGCTGCTGTGGAGAGTTCTCACAAGCACCCACACTACTCCTAGCTTGGCTCCAATTCCCCCCCCCCAGCCCTTTTAACAGCTGAATTGTTTTGACCTTTACAGTGAAATACTCCTAGAGTCTGCCTTCCTGCGGCAGATCATCACACCTCACTGACATTCACGCTTTGACCACCCTGCACCCAGCTTAACTTCAGTTTTTGCTGCTGCTCCAGGGTATTTGAGGGTACCACCCCCACCACCAGTGGGAAGGTGCAGTGTCACCAATAGAACAGAAATCACTGCTTCGAGTTTGCCAATCACTTCCATGGACTGGCAAGCGAGCCAGACGCTGCATTCCTGCTCTCATCCGCCAGGGTGGAGCTCAGCTTCCATTTCAGGAGGGCTGAAGGTGGTGAGGCCGAGTGGTAGGAGCATAGGCGGCCTGTAGTGCAGACCTGGCTCTGCCCCTGGCTTGCAGTGCAACTGCAGGCACTTCTCAGCCTCGCTGCACCTCCGAGCCCCCAGCCATACTGACTGCAGGAAGCCGCCCGGCGCGGGCAAGCAGAGCGCATTTGTCTGTAGCACCCTGGAGGAGAAAGTACTGTTAACCTCGCACGCCTGCCGACGTGCTGATGCTCACTCCCAACAGCCTCTGCTCCACTTCTTCAGTCGTGGCAGGAAGTCGTTCACATTACAGCAGCATTCTGCAACAGCAGCTCGTAAGCCTGCGCTGCGCCATCCCCGCAGAGCAGAGCCTGCTGGCGACGTTCCCGCTGGTGGTGCCAGTGGTCAGGAGACTGTTCGGACAAACAAAACAGCTGCGGCCGCTTAGACGCTTCCAACGCATTGTTCAGTGTCGCGGGGTCTCTTCCCCGGGCGCGGCACGTAACAGCTGCTTGCAGCTCACATTCAATACGGTCTTGCGTCACCGCCCCTCGCGTCCAGCGCTCCCCTCCCATCCGGCATGCAGAGAGGGCGTGGGATTCAGTGCAGTGTTTCACATGGGGCGGATCTGGCTAGTCTCTGGGGGAGGCTCGCCCCTCTACTACCCGGTATTTTCCATTTTCAGGTACAGCAGCTGGCTCTTGAACTCGGCCCCCGGCGCGGCCGGTGCGCCGCCCTGCTGGCCGGCGTGCGCGCACTGGTGCAGCCTCAGGGACTGCTGGCAGCGGAAGCTCTTGGCGCAGGCGGCGCACTGGAAGGGCCGCTCGCCCGTGTGGACGCGCTGGTGCTTCAAGAGGTGCTCCTTCTGCACAAAGCTCTTCCCGCACTCGCCGCACTGGTAGGGCCGCTCGCCGGTGTGGATCATCTGGTGGCGCACCAGCCAGGAGTGGCAGACGAAGCTCTTGCCGCACTCCAGGCACTTGTAGAGCTTCTCCTTGGTGTGGTTGCGCAGGTGCTTGAGGAAGTAGGGCTTCTGGGCGAAGCTCTTGCCGCACTGGGTGCACTTGTAGGCGCGCTCGCCGGCGTGGGTGTTCTGGTGCACGGTCAGGTTGGTGAGACGGGTGAAGCTCTTCTCGCACTGGGCGCACTTGTAGGGCTTCTCGCCGGTGTGCGTGCGCCGGTGCTCCACCAGCGTGGAGAGGCGGCTGAAGCGCTTCTCGCACTCCAGGCACTCGTAGGGCTTCTCGCCGGTGTGGGTGCGCTGGTGCTCCAGCAGGGTGGAGAGGCGGCTGAAGCGCTTGGCGCAGACGCTGCACTGGTAGGGCTTCTCGCCGGTGTGGGTGCGGAGGTGGGTGGTGAGCGTGGACTGGTGGATGAAGCCCTTGCCGCACTCGGGGCACACGTGGGCGCGCTCGCCCGTGTGGGTGCGGTAGTGGTTGGTGAGGTTGGACTGCTGCGTGAAGCCCTTGCCGCACTCGGGGCACACGTAGGAGCGCTCGCCCGTGTGGGTGCGCTGGTGCTGCACGAAGTGCTCCCTGCGGCAGAAGCACTTCCCGCACTCGGGGCAGAGGTAGGGCCGCTCCGTCGCGGGGGCCCCCGGGCACACGGTGCTGGCTTTCAAGGGGCTGAAGTCTCTCTCGTGCTGGGTGGGTTTCTCTGGCATGTGTACTGCCAGGGTCACGTTTGGCCCGTTGGAGGGAGGGCCGTGCTCAGCACTATGGTAAATATTCTCTTCCGGTCTTTGGGCCGCGCTCCAGTGCGGCTCCAGCTCCTGTGAATCTTGCTCCTTGTTCTTCTCGTGGCTGGCGAGCCAGGCGTCGGCTGGAACAGGGAGGGAAGGCAAATGTAATTCACAGGATAGCCTGGGAGAAATGAAACTATGCTGCATAAAGGGGTGGGGGCAATCAACTCTCTGGCCACGCATCAGAGACCAAATGAGGGGAAGGCTGGGCCTCTGGTTACAGCACTAGGGTCTGTCTCTGCCACGGGCAGAACACAGCCTCTCTCCGCCTCACTTCCCATCTGCTAGTGGGGGAAGCAATCCCGCCCTACCTCCCAGGGCACAGCTTGGGAGGTGCTCTCCATAAACCTCCCCCAAAACTTCCTCGTCATCCATCTTCAAATTCCTCCGCAAAACGCTCCTTCGCCATGACACCATGCAGCCACTGACACAGGCTGCACAGCCTGTCATACGGACCAATATTGCCCCTTGTTCTCCTGTCCTCCCCCATCTGTCTGTACCCACGTGTTGTCTCATCTTACACTTAGATTGTAAGTCCCTCAGGGCAGGGACCATCTTTTTGTTCTGTGTCTGTACAGCATCCTAGCACAGTGGGGTCCCGATCCAGGAGTAGGGCTCTTAGGAGCCACAGTAATACAAATAATTAATAACAATAATAACGAAGATCCTGCAGGACTCAGATACTACAGGGATGGGGCCACCGAAGAGACAGACCAATAGTTTGAGATGCAAAGGATGTTGGCATGTCTTTGGATACAAACCCTCCCTGCCACACAGGCAAGTAAGGTAAAGACTGATTCTATCTGGAATCATTACTGAGAGATTTCTCCCTAAATCCCTACACGGGGAGAAACGAAACAGGAACTTCACAATGGGCCAAGTTCTGCACTCGAATGCGCCCATGCAGCTCCCATTGATCACACTTGAGAGAAGAATTTGCTCCAGCACCTCAGTGCCACTTGGAGCAGAGAGTCACCAGGCAAGAGAGCCTAAGGGAGAACATTTCTTGTCCCTGATCCCGTCCGGTCAATTTATCCAGGCATTTCTACAATGCTCACCTCCGGGACAGCATCTGAGCACCCCAGGGGGTTATCAGCACAGCAAAGTCCCACAGGTGGTCTCCCTCCCTCCCCCAAAGCCGTCCTAACATGTCCCACCTGAATGTTCAGAGGAATAAACTGCCCTGTGGGGTATGCAGCATTCTTCTTCCTGCTGCGACTGAGGCCTGTCACAGAGAGAACGCTGCTCACGCCGGACTAGAGAAGAAGAGCTTTGGAAGTATAAAGCTTTTGTTCGTGCTCCTGCTTTTAAACTAGACTGCTGGGGTTCAGAGTCACCTGAGCCTGTCACACACCTGCCATAGACTCTGTAGGGGCTTCTCTTTCTTCTGCATCCTGTTGCTCCTCAGCAATTGGCTCTTCCTCTTGTTTAATCTGAGCGGAGATTTCGAGGGTAGAAATCGCAGACGCTGGCCATTGAAAAGAGAACTCAGTGAGGGTTTTCTAACAATCACTGCCCGACATGAAATAAATAGCTTGTGCCTCCCGGCTGTAACTGGACAGCAAAGACTTAAATAACCCTTGCCACACATGCCTCCGAGCCAATCCTACTGCTAATGCAGCCCTCACTCCATTTGAAAATTGTTCCATAAACCTTTCAAAATGATCCCAAACCTCCGTCTCTGGAGCAGGCAGTCACTGACTAGAAACCAGCCATGCTAAAGAAGATCTAGAGGAAACAAACCAAGTGGTTAAGTGCACTGACCAGTCCGCACACTCAACGAGGAGGGACTAGAGCCAGAAATAGTTTTGATTGGTAGAGACAAAAACTGACATAAGAAAACAACTGATTTTTTTTTTTTTTTTTTTAAAGCAAGCAGCTCTAATGGCAGATGGAGGCCTGTTGAAGTTACAGCTGCTCGCTTCACCTGCTGTTGGAGTCGATTTCAGCCAACCCTCACCTGTGCTGGGATCTGCAGTGGTTTCTCGTTCCGCCGACTCCTGCTGACCCCTCGCACATGGCTCTTCTCCTCGCTCAATTCGGGACAGGATGTCAGGCTTGGAAATTGCATAGTCTGTTTATGGGAGAGGACATAGTGGCTATTAATAAACAGATAACTTATAGCAAAGAATTGTGACTTATTTTAAATCAATTCCCTTCTATCCCTGGAGGCGATCTGTAACCTGACTGAGTAAAAAGCAACCCCCGCATAGCGCCTCCTATGTGGGATGCTGAAGCACTTCACAAAGAGTGGATGAATCTCAGCCACCCGTAAGCCAGAGGAGTATTGCCACTGCATTGCACGAAGAAGGAAAGAGAGCAAGTGACATGCCCAAGGTCACCCAGGGTCTGTGGCACAGCTGGGACCAGAACCCAGGTCTCGAGTTCCAGTTCTGAGTTTAGCCCCATCACCATCATTCCCTTACGCAGGGGCATCGGTTACTTGCACCGCTTCTCTATGACACACCCTTTATGCAGCAGAATTTACCACACCCCACACAGCATCCGATTCGCATCTCTCATGCACACACGTAAGTTACAGGTGAGTGCATCGATGCCAACCGGAGTTATACTCGTGTTCAAGTCAGCGCAAGATCAAAATCAGGCCCACAGAACACAAAGGGTTTTCCACATACAAGGGCTGAGCCTATGAGTAAATACAACCGCTATTCACGTCTCGACCACCCCACCACGCTGTGCATCGGCTTTCTGTCATGACAAAACTGAACGCAGGCAGGCAGGCGTGCACAGCCCCAGAACTCAAAGGAGTCTGAGAACACTCCTCAGCTGGTGGAGTCAAGCCAACACTCCGGAAGTCAAGCGTTTTCTAATAAATCAGTGAAAAACGTTCCTTACCCAGCGAGATCATATATTCATAATTCCCCTTCATCACATTCTTGTACAGCTCCTTCTGCCAGTCTTCTAAGTTCTCCCACTCCTCCTGGGAGAAGACGGCGCTGTCATCAAACCTCAGCGGCACCTGACATCAAACAGTCACTTAGCTCTTTGCTTTAACTCACATCTCTTATACTTGTGTCACTAATATATAAAATAGATAGGGAGTGCCTAAAAAAGACAACTAGATTTAATGCAGAAGATGGGCTTTTTTAAACACAGTTTATGTTACAATTTAATGTTCATTATATTTGAAAGAACAATAGTAAAACGATGCAACAAATGAAAATAAAAGGGGATAGAATTCCCTGACGGGGAGAAGCAAAGGAAGACGTTTTGTATTGCAATGCCACAGAATGAAAGCTGAGTTACAACGAGACTAACAAAAGCCAGAAGGGTCCCATTTAATACCATCACTCAATACGATTCCGGCTGCACCAAACATGGAGCAACATTTCTTCCCCTTTAACAAGCATTTTTCTTAGTTTATTTTAAAGTTTATGGTCAGAAAGATACAGGGCCAGATTCAGATCTTTTGCACTGGTGTGAATCTAGAGCAACACCATTGAGTTACTCCAGCTTTACACCAAGGCAGTGGAAAAGTATGCCTTGTTTTGTGGAAAGTAACCAATTTGTCTCCAGTTGCATTCCAGACTGTTAAAGCTGCTTTACAGCACAATAAAGTGCTGAGTTTTGAGTTATTAAAAACGTATTGGAAACACTTTTTCTACGACATCTGCACACTGCACTCGGACATTACACAATGGGCGCTAATGAGAGAACCTGGATATGCTGCTGTAAATCAACAATCCAAGTCGTAACACTGGGAGCGGAAGAGGGATTATTTAACTTGGTGTAGGAATGAATTATAAAAGGAGGAGAAGCCAGAGACAACATCAGCCTCAGAGGGATGGTAAGGAAAAGGGACTCACTGTCAGTGTTCATTTAAAAATAATTCCCCTGGCTTTGGATGAGGAAGGACTTCCGCTGGTCAGACCAGCGGACTACCGGGCACCTTTGACATATCTTTATTTGAGAAGTTAGTCTCTGTATATCATCATCTGCAGGAAGTCTTCTAGAGACCCTTTAGGGGATCACGGTTCAGAGATAAACTGCAAAAAAACAAACGTCTGCCTCTGGCTGTACAGACAGGCCTCAGTACAGGGAACGAGGGAAAATGAGTCCGGACATACCCGATTCGACGTCTTTCAAAGCTACGAGAGCTGGACGCACTCAGGCAGGGTCACTGGGAGGGACTGGATCCTAGGTTGGGGAGGGAGTGTGGGCAGAGAAGAGTCTCCTGGAGGAACAACTATGACCTGAGGCACTGCTACCAGCACACTACCAACAGCTGATCTTAGTAACTTACCTTTCCCTCGGAGCAGCACAGCTCCTGGCACAGGAGGGAGCGTACGTGCTTCTCTCCTTTCTGAACAGGGATTCTTCAGCTGGCCTGGAGGTTAGGGGTGCTACCTGCATGCTCAAGAACAAAGGACCCTCTGCTCCCAAGAGAGGATAAACTTACCCCAACAGCCAGCAAAAAGGGCTGCAGTGGGAGTGGGGATTCTCCTGATAAGAGCCCCAGATGGACGGTACAGGGACGATTTCTAGGCAACTATCCAATGAACCCTCCAGACCTAATGTGACTAGCTAACACTAGTGTCTAATCAAGGCACTGCCTCTATTCAAACCATTTTGCAATGGGGAATTAAAGGGCCTCTGGATCAGAGATATGAAAAAACTATCAATTAATCACAGTTAACTCAAGTGATTAACTCAAAACAAATTAACTTGATTAAAAAAATTAATCTCAAGTAATCACAGTTTTAATCATACTGTTAAACAGCAATAGAACACCAACTGAAATTTATTATATATATTTTTGGATGTTTTTCTACATTTTCAAATACATTGATTTCAATTATAACACAGAATACAAAGTGTAGAGTGCTCACTTTATATTTTATTACAAATATTTGCACTGTAAAAAAGAAAGAAAGGATAGTATTTTTCAATTCACCTCGTACAGGTACTGTAGTGCAATCACTATCATGAAAGTGCAACTTACAAAAGTAGAATTATTTTTTTACATAACTGCACTCAAAAACAAAACAATGTAAAACTTTAGAGCCCGCAAGTCCACTCAGTCCTACTTCTTGTTCAGCCAATCGCTAAGACTAACAAATTTGTTTACATTTACAGGAGATAATGTTGCTCGCTTCTTATTTACAATGTCACCAGAAAGTGAGAACAGGCATTTGCATGGCACTTTTGTCGCCAGCGTTGCAAGGTATTTACGTGCCAGATATGCTAAACATTTGTATGCCCCTTCGTGCTTCAGCCACCATTCCAGAGGACATGCTTCCATGCTGATGATGGGTTCTGCTCGATAACAATCCCAAGCAGTGTGGACTGACACACGTTCATTTTCATCATCTGAGTCAAATGCCACCAGCAGAAGGTAGTTCGGGTTCTGCAGTTTCCAAATTGGAGGGTTGCTCTTTTAAGACTTCTGACAGCACGTTCCACACCTCGTCCCTCTCAGATTTTGGAAGGCACTTCAGATTTTTAAACCTTGGGTCGAGTGCTGTAGCTATCTTTAGAAATCTCACATTGGTACTTTCTTTGCATTTTGCCAAATCTGCAGTGAAAGAGTTCTTAAATCAAACAACATGTGCTGGGTCATCATCTGAGACTGCCACAAAACATATGGCAGAATGCGGGTAAAACCACAGAGCAGGAGACATACAATTCTCCCCCAAGGAGTTCAGTCACGAATTTAATTAACACATGTTCTTAACGAGCGTCATCAGCATGGAAGCATGTCCTCTGGAATGGTGGCTGAAGCATGAAGGGGCATACGAATGTTTAGCATATCTGGCACGTAAATTCCTTGCAATGCCGGGTAAAAAAAGTGCCATGCAAACGCCAGTTCTCACTTTCAGATGACACTGTAAATAATAAGCGGGCAGCATTATCTCCCATAAATGTAAAACCAGTTTAGCTACTGGTTGAACAAGAAATAGGACTGAGTGGACTTGTAGGCTCTAAAGTTTTACATTGTTTTGTTTTTGAGTGCAGTTATGTAAAAAAAAATTCTACATTTGTAAGTTGCACTTTCACAATAGACTGCTCTACAGTACTTGTTTGAGGTGAATTGAAAAATACTATTTATTGATCTTTTTACAGTGCAAATATTTGTAATAAAAAATATCAAGTGAGCACTGTACACTCTGTATTTTGTGTTGTAACTGAAATCAATATATTTGAAAATGTAGAAAACATCCAAACATATTTAAATAAGTGGTATTCTATTATTGTTTAACAGTGCGATTAAAAATGTGATTAATCGCAATTATTTTTTTTAACCGTTTGACAGCCCTAGACAAATCCCTTCATTACCCAATACAGGCTCAGCCTTTACTTCCTGTACTAACCAGGGTACGATTACCTTTGGGACTTCTCCATTAATACCAGGAGGAAGCCTCAGGATCCAGAAGTTCCTGTTCTTCAGCAGGTTCTCCATGTTCTCCAGCCTCCTCTGCAGCAGCCCATACTCCTGGATCAGAGTTCCCAGCACAGTCCACTTACTCTCCAGCTGGTTCCCGAACTCCAACTCGGTTTTCTCACACTCGAATATTTTCTTCTCAGCCGTTCCAGTTCTCCCCTCCAGACTCAGCAACCGTGTGGCAAACGAATCCACCTTCCTCTCCACAGCTTGGATGGCAGCCACTAGGGTCCACATCGAAATCTCTGCTGTTTGTACAGATGTTCGTTCGGGGACACCGGGGGGCTGGGAAGACATCAGGCGCTGTGACTCTGCATCCCACTCCTGAGCCTGTTTGCAAGGAGAGAAGGGAAATGGAGCTAGAGTCAGACACAGAGAATCAGCACAAGAGCCGTTCACATGCTGCAGACTCCTCCGCACTGTGCGACCTTTACTCCGACAGCGTCGCTGTCCTGAGGCCAGAAATAAGCTCTTTTGACATCTTTATTAGAATTATAAACTCCTTGAAATGAGGCTCAGAAAAGGTTCAGCTGCCCCGGGCTGACATGTGACATGAATAATAGCTACCCAGCTATTTTCTTCTTCAATTAGTGCTGTGAAGGTCTGAAGCTGAGTTTGTCTGCAGAGCGTCAGGCACCCTAGACAGAACTTTATACCCACACAGGGGAGGTTTAAGGGCTGCCCCCAGCTTGCAATCGAGTCAGTTTCTAAAGTGAGAGTTAAGACTAGCGTCAGCTCTTACAACAGCTCTTTAGTTAGCCTGCTAGTTTCGATGATCACACACTCCTAATTTCTGTTAAATGTTTCTCGTCCCTGTTGCTGTGTGAAAGACCCAGACAGAGTGAAAACACCTACATGAACAAATGTCAAATGCCCAATGTAAATAAACAAAGAAAAGAACCTCTAATTTCCTTCCGTTATAGTCTTTTTCGCTGTTACTTGTAACACTATTAGTGACTTTTAAGTTGATGTCCCCTTGAAGTTTGCAGATGCCATGTTGTGTAAGTTCATGTTGCTTTAGCTGCCGCATGAGAGATGCTACAAACAATTTTAGTGAAATACAAGCGTGTACACACTGTACAAATAAAAAGTGGTTTTAAAAGCAGTTTTGGAGGCGGCCAAACTCTTTGCCTGCTGGTGGCTTGATCATTTTCCATTCAAAATGCCAAGTTCGTTTATTTGGAAGAAGCTAGTGTAAGGCAGCTCTCCTATTGGCAGTCACAACCCAGTGGATTCTGGTCATACAGGAATCTACAGTGCTTTCCTGCCAACCAGCAGATCCTGACTGATGTACTGGGAACCAGAGTTAGCAGCTCTGCGTTTTTCATTGAATATCTTTATCCACACTTCGGACACTTATGCACTGAGGGGTCGTTACTCACATGAATAAGTGTCACTTTCATTCCTGCAGTCAGGCATGCTGCAAGTCAGGCATGCAATTCTAGTTCATTTCATTCACAGCCTAAGCTACTGAATGGCAATGATGCCTGACAAAGTTTTGTCACTGATATGACCTCTCATGAGAGCGCCACAGGAACAACGTACAAGCAACGGAGGTGGTGTCATCTTTAAAACAGTGTCAGACACTAGAGGAATGAGACAAAACTGTACAGCAGAAAGGATCTATTTTAAAATGAAGAATCACAGTGACGGTCAGAATCTAGGCTGCCTTTTCAAAACTGATAACCCTTACACACAAGGGTCAAATGCGAGACAGATTATCTTTGCACGCAGCTCAGAGGTAAGCAGCAAAAAAAAGGTATGAGGCCTTGTCCACACGGAAAAGTTTGACCAGTTATACTGGTATAGGCACACCGGTATAACACCCTACACCCCCATGTGGACACACTCATTCGGGTGTAACAGCACCTTTTCCCAGTTTAGAGTCAGAGCGTTTAAGGCCAGAAGCGCCCACCAAACCATTTAGCCCAGGGGTAGGCAACCTATGGCACGTGTGCCGAAGGCGGCACATGAGCTGATTTTCATTGGCACTCACACTGCCCGGGTCCTGGCCACCGGTCCGGGGGGCTCTGCATTTTAATTTAATTTTAAATGAAGCTTCTTAAATATTTTTAAACCTTATTTATTTTACATACAACAATAGTTTAGTTATATATTATAGACTTCTAGAAAGAGACCTTCTAAAAAGGTTAAAATGTATTACTGGCACGCGAAGCCTTAAATTAGAGTGAATAAATGAAGACTCGGCACACCACTCCTGAAAGGTTGCCGACCCCTGATTTAGCCTGTCACAGCCCACCAACCCCAGCCAGCTCCCTCACACTAAACCCAACATGCAAAATTTGCCCAGAGTAATACAGCCCACAAGAGGCTAGTCTATTATCTCCTTCCCAAGCAACATAACTAGGCTGGTTTAAATTCCTACCTTAGCTTATACAAAAAAACCAAAACAAAACCCAAAATCTCTCCCGTGTAGACCAGACCTGAGTCCTTAACACCCAAATCCTACACAGTGAAGGAGAATTTAGCTCATCAGAAGCTTGGTGTGCTTGTTTTCTACCGGCCCAACCCAATGCATCATCCCCCACATAGTTTTTACTCAGGATATTCCACACACATTTGTCCACTGCCGGGATCAGTGTTCCAAGAACGCCTAGAGGTCCCAACCACAGTCAAGGCCCCATTGTTAGTGATATTCCTGTAGTGTCGAAGAGCCCAGTTACGGACCAGGACCCCGTTGTGCTATGCCCCAAAGAGTTCACAGTCTGAAGTAGAAGACAAGAGACAACAGATGGAGACAGACAGAGACATGGGGGAGTACAAGGAAACAACGAGACAGTACTGGTCGGCATGGTAGGCAGTGGGCTCTGCACACCAGCCACCTAACCACGGTGAAGTTTTTTGGAGGCCTGGTAGCTTAGTGGATGTTTGGGAGGGTCTCTCCCAAGCATGAGGGGCAGCAGGGGAGAAAGCACATCGGTGACACGTTTGAAAATCTAACCAGTGGGTGACGGTGGCTGGCATTGACCTTGATGGTGGACGGGGAGGGTGGGGCTAGGCTGTCAAGACCCTTGAAAGTGAAGGTAAGTCGCTTGTGTTTGTTGAGCTGGAGAAGAGGGAATGAACAGGCAGCAGGTTTAAAACAAACAAAAGGAAGCATTTTTTCACACGATGCACAGCCAACCGGTGGAACTCCTTGCCAGAGGATGTTGTGAAGGTCAAGACTATAACAGGGTTCAAAATGGAACTAGATAAGTTAATGGAGGATCGGTCCATCAATGACTATTAGCCAGGCTGGACAGGGATGGTGTCCCTAGCCTCTGTTTGCCAGAAGCTGGATCACTTGATGATTACCTGTTCTGTTCATTCCTTCTGGGGCACTTGGTTTTGGCCACTGTCGGAAGACAGGATACTGGGCTAGATGGACCTCTGGTTTGACTCAATGTGGCCGTTCTTATGAGCCTGTGGAAGGATTCAAAGTGGGGAATGACATGTTCAAAGCAACAAGCTATGAAAGTGATCTTGGCAGCAGCATGCTGAATGGACACAAGCTGGGCAAGACTGCATTTGCCAAGGCTGGGGGAAGGAGGTGGCAGTAACTGAGAGGTGAGCAGATGAGAACCTGGGGATGAGCGTTTCAGCCGTGTGGCTGGACAGGAAAGGCCGTCTCTTAGAGATGTCGCGCAAAAAGAATCAGCAAGATTTAGATGTAGCCTGGATGTGAGGACCTAGAAATTGATCTGAGTCAAAGATGAGGCCCAGGTTACAGGCCTGAGTGACAGGCAGAATGGTGGTGCTGTCCACAATGATCAAGGAAAGAGGTGGCAGGTAAGACTAAGGGGAAGGGAGAAAGGTTAAGAGCTCTGATTTAGCCATGTTGAGCTTAAGCTGACAGCTAGAAACCCACAAGGAGATGTCAGAGAGACAGGCTGAGAGTTCAGTTTGGCCAGAAGGAGACAGGTCTGAAGCAGAGCGATAGGTCTGGGCACCAGGATAGCTGGATTTGTGTCTGCAGATGAGATGACCCAAAGATAAGGTGCAGAGGGAGAAGAGAAGGGTATTGTACTGCGCACTGTACAAATACGTAGTAAGAGACGGTCCGTGTCGTGAAGAGCTTACGTTGTAAGGAATCAATGCAGCAGGCACCTGCCCAAGTAGTCCCCCAGCTGTGAGCAGTCTCCCTGAAGTCAAGGGGACTCCTTCCACGGCAGAAGTTATGCAAGTCTGAAAGCATTTCCAGGGTCAGGACCTAAACAGACCAGACAGATCAAGGATGAGAGAAAAGCCACCGCCTCCTTCCATGACAGCGAACAATGGGAACGCTTGGCAAACACAACCCAGTGCTCACAACCCCCCTACTAGGGTGACCAGATGTCCCGATTTTATAGGGACAGTCCTGAGATTTGGGGCTTTTTCTTATATAGGCTCCTATTACCCCCCCACCCCCTGTCCCGGTTTTTCACACTTGCTGTCTGGTCACCCTACCCCCAAGTGCCCCTTGGAGGGCGGGGAAGCTACCGGCTCCTTCGTTACAGGGTAGGGGCGGCTGGGGAGAGTCATGAATCGGAGGGACAATGAGGAAGGGCTGGTTGGAGAAGCGGGAACCCTGTTTACACGGCACCCGGGCCGCCGAGACAAAGCGAAGTCACGGCCCGAGCAGCTGAAAACCCCGGGGCCGGTCGGCAGTGCCTGGGGCCGGGCAGACCCCGGCGGGCGGGAAGCGGATCCCACGGGCGGGACGGGACCGGCGCTGCCCGGGCCGGGGAGCTCCCGCCCCGCAGCAGCCCCGCGGGAAACGCGCCGAGACCCGGTACCGAACCCCCGGGCCCGGCAGCGCGTCCCCGACAAACGGAGCCCGGAGCCCGGAGCCCCCCCGCCCGCCCGCCGGGCCCTTACCTGGGCAGCGGCCCGCTCGGCCATGGCCCCCCCGGGCGGGGCTTCTCCAGCGGGCCCGGCCCGGCCGAGCTCCGCTCCCGCTCCGGGCTGGGCAGAGTCCCGGCGCCGCCTCGCCACGGGCCGGCCCCGCTGCCGGGCGGAGCGCAGTGCATGCCGGGAGCGGGGGGGCGCGGCGATGGGAGGTCCCCGGTCTCCCAGCGCCGGCAGCGCCCCCTGGCGGCCCTTGGGGGAGCCGCCCCGTTCGCGCGGCTCCCCCTCCCCGCCGGGCCCCCTCCCACATACCCCCCATTCCTCTCCCCCTCCCCCCCTTGCTCACCCCCCTCCCCACATTCCCTGCCCCCATTCCCCATCCTACTCCCCACCCCTCTACCCCATTCCACCCCCTCCCACCATTCCCCTCCCTCCACCCCATCCTACTCCCCACCCCCACCTCTATCCTCCACATCCCCCTGCCCCAT
>QXTE01000112.1:4636134-4660034 GCA_003942145.1 Platysternon megacephalum | reverse complement strand
CCCCTCCTCCTGCCCATCCTACTGCCCACCCCCACCTCCACCCTCTCCTGCCCCCTGGAGATGCTCCTTCAGCAGGACCTGGGCACATCAGATCAGTGTGTGTGTATTTCTGGGGGGGGGGGGACACCTGCGCCCACCTGACTCAACTGCTGTGGGTAGGAACCGCACAGGATCACCCATTTTCACCCTCTCCTCCCCACTTTTAAATCAGTAATGGTTCCTCTTGCCCCATTGTCCTGTATGGTTGCTTGGCGGAGGGGGGGGCTGGGTTAACACCACATGTGGCCTGTCTGAATTTGGGAGTGAGCACGCCTGGCTCAGAGGCTCTTTGGTGCATGTGTGGAGTTCCCGGGTGCTTTCACCAGACCTCCAAGAGCAATCAAGCTGTGCCCCAGGGCAGCCCTGGGGAACACCGGCCCCCAGGGTCCATTGGGGTATTGAGCGAGATTAACACACTGTTGAAAACGTTGTGTGGCCAGGGAGGCTCTGAGCTGCCCAATTTCACCGGCACAGGTTTGGAAAATTCTGGCCTTCGTGCACCGTTGAATGAGACACCAGCTCTATGGGGCTGAGCCTGTGAGCCCCACAGGCTGTCCCAGGCCTGGACCTTATCCTGAGTCTCCTTTCCATAAACGTGCACACATGCCCGGAGCTGACCCAGCTCTTGAGTTCCTATAAGAAATTCCAGCTGGTCTCAAGATAGGAGATAAGATTCCCAATCCCACTGCCCTTACCCTTGGGAGCCCTCCCACTGAGAAGGACAAGGCTAATCAGGATTACACTGAGTAGGCTTTGGCCCAAGAACGATTAGGAGGCAGACGTGTGTCAGAGCAGGTTTAATGAAGTGGGATTGGAATAAGGTTGGTCATCACAGAGATACAGCTCCACTCACACTGCTGTATTCCGATGAATTATCTTGAATGCACCTATGTTGTCGATAGATTAAAGGACAATTTCTGCCCTCAATTGCAGCAGCATATCAGGACTGAGTTCACTGAAATCAATGGGGTTTCTCTGGATTTACCCTGGCGTAACGGCAGAACTTGGTCTCCAGTTAGAACATATTAGAATATACCACTCATGCACCCAAAGCATGCACTTCCGTGTCGAGATGGTGGCGTAGCATGGGAGCGTCTGGGACCCTGAATAATAAAAGCTGAGAGGATTCCAGCTAGGCATTTTGCCCCTGCTGCTCCTTGTGGTGTCAGCATCTGTCAGTACTGGAGGGCCAGGTTGATCAGAGAGTCGAGAAGTAATTACATATAGACTCACGTTGTAGAACAACTCGTAAGGGGCATTTCGATGCCAACACTTAAGTCTTAGGTGGCCTATGAGAAGCTGTTCACATGGAGTAACCTGCACGTATGGTACTTCGATGCACTATACAAAGTATGTTAGATTTAAATCCAGTGAGGGCTGTTTCTTACATATTTCACACCTTTCCTACATCTTACAATGACCCAGCACAAGGGACCAAGCTGCAACTCTGTAACTGAAATANCCCCCCCCCCCCCCCCCCCCCCCAAATGTTGCCAACTGGCCCCTGCCCCTCGCAGGTCGTGCATTGAAGGAACCCGCGCAGGTCTGCAATTCCCTGCTAAGCCAGGACAGCAGCTGCTGGGGAGCTTTACAGGAATCCCTGGGAAGGATTCTGGGGCACGTCTGAGCCCTGAAGACAGACGCCATCTGCTACGTCTGAAGAAACCCTGCTTTCCAGGAGGAGGCTGGATTAGAAAATGAAGCCAGAAGAGGAAGGAGGTAGGCAGTGTCACGGAGTCCCCGGGCGATGCTCTGGAACTGCTCCCCACAAAGCCAGTCAGGACTTTGGGGAGCCTCCTCTCCCTCGGAGCAGACTGTCTTCAGGGCAAGAAGCTCACATGGCTTCACCTCCTGGGTCTCTCCTGGGAGCATTCAGCATCCTCTGCCCCTCCGTGTGCTGCCCACAGCGAGTCCGCCCAGGCGGGGTCCTGGGGAAGCCAGAGGGTCCTGCACGCACCCCCACTTCGCAGCCAGACGTGACTCTCAGCCAGCCAGTAAAACAGAGGTTTATTAGATGACAGGAACACAGTCTAAAACAGAGCTTGTTGGTCCAGCAAACAGGACCCCTCAGCCGGGTCCATCCTGGGGTCCCGTGAGCCAGACACCCCCATCTGCCCTCACTCCCCGTCCCCAGCCAGCTCCAAACTGAAACCCCCTCCAGCCCCTCCTTCTCTGCTGAACTCCTTTCAGGAGGTCACCTGACCTCTTTGTTCTCCCACACCTTTAGCATCCCCTTGCAGGGGGGAAGGGCCTGGCCATTAGTTGCTAGGCGACAGAGTGTCAGTCAGAAACTGAGGCACCCACACAGTATTCAGAGGAAACATTAAGAACAGTCCCACTTCGTCACAGGCAGCAATGGAGAAGCTGCTCATAGGTCAGTTGTGCATATGACACCCTCAGATACAATGTCTACTCCATACGCAGAAAACAGTCTCTTTTAAAGGAGGGTGTTTGGCCACCTTAACTATACGTGTAGCTGTCAGCTTTGCCTGTAATGCGGCCCGTTCTGTATAAATCACCCTGCACAGATAACCTATTGGCCAACCTACAGAAATATTTAACTGTGCCTCTGGTCAGACTTCTGTCCATCTCTGCCCTTACTACGGGGGAGATCAGATAACCCACCCTCCAAGATACAAGAGGAGTGCAGGGACACAGGATCCTTGTCACCTTTTCCCTCCCTCCCAAGATTCCCAGGGCTCCCGGCACTGTACCAGCCCCCCATGGCTCTGTCCCCACCATGCACTAGCTAAAGGAATGGGGGGAGCACATGCTATGTCTTGGAAAGGGCTGGCACAATCCCTTCCCCTGTAGGAAAGGGAATTTTATCTCCACTCAGGGAGTCTCAGCTGTGAATCTGCTGCTGCAGTTAGGTGCCCAGGCCAGGTCAGCTCTTTCTCAAGAACAAACCAGGAGGAGGAAGTGGTGATGGTAGTTGTAGGGTATTCCGAGATGGGTCTCTCTCACTGAAGTTGTTCCACTTTGTATAAATACTTAAGCAGTCATTGGGCCAGAGTGTGAGAGTGATTGTACAGACCAGGGATCAGGGCGCTCACCTGAGAGACCCAGGGTCCAGCCCGTTCCAGTTAATACTGTATACTCCTGGGGGAATTCTGCATCACTGCGCATGCACAGAATTCATGTCCCCCGCAGATTTCTTTGCTTCCCTGCAGAAAAAATGACTTCTGACGGGAAAGCAAAAGGAAGCTGCAAGAGTGGTCATGCACCCCTCTCCGGCAGCACAGGCAGGTTGGCTCAGGTGCCCAAAGCAGCCGATAGAGATGTAAATCACCACTGGGGGGAGGGGCTTGGCAGTCGTGAGAGAGAGAGACTCTCTCCCTCTCACTCGCTGTTGCAGCATGCTTGGTGTGGAGGGGCAGGGCTTCAGGGTGTTTCTGATGAGTTAGGTGTGGGATAGACACTGTCCCCTCAGGCAGAGCAGAATGTAGCTGCCTGCCTGCTTAGTGAATTCCCCCAGGACTATAAAACAGGGGTAAACGTTTTAAGGCTCCTTTACATTGCCAGAGTGGCGTAAAGGACAGTATGACCTTATAAATGCTTACGGTGCTTTAGTGATTAGAACTGGTCTACATTTTTGGGCTGAAAAAATTTCCTATCAGAATGTGCTCCATGAACTGTTTGCTGCTGACCTTTCTGGAGATGGTCAGTAGCTAATATACATTGTGAGTTTGATTCCCCAGCCCTCACTTGCTCTTCAGTTGCCTATAATGTAACACTGAGCATACAGGTGCATATATTTGTTGTCTAATAACTAGAAATAAAAGGTCAAACCTAGCTACATTACTATTAGGCAAGGGGGGTTGGGGATTTCCTCCAATGCTCCCCATTCCCATTCTCCATCCATTGTATTGTAGTTTAAATAAATTACCAAAATAATTGAAACCAGAGTGATTATATTGCATTATTTTGACAAATAAAATATGCAGAATTTTGCAGAATTTTAAAATACTGTGCACATAATTTTTTATATTTTGGCGCAGAATTCCCCCAGGAGTAAATACTTCAGAATTATACACATTGGAACAGCTTCATTAGGAAGGACAGAGTGTCCCACCCCAGAATTAGGGCACTCAGCCGGGAGATCAGAGTTCATGCCGCTGCTCCAAATCAGGCAGAGCCATGAGCTGCAAACAGGTCTGCCACTTCCCCGGTGAGTGCCCTAAGCACTGGGCTATTAGGTACTCTGGGACAGAGAGACAGACACACACACCAATCGGGTCTTCCCCAGCTGTCTTCTGCACAAGGCCCGATTCGATAGGTCCTCTGAGAACACCTATCCATTTGGGCCCTGCAGGCAGGAGAGCGGGAACAACACCTCCCTTAAGAATTGCCCCAGGGTTTAGGAGTGAGGTATGGTGCTGAGCAGCTCCAGGGCATCAGAACGTCGGCAGTTTTGTGCACAACTCCTGGCAGAAACAAAGCTGCCTCAAGGTTGAGGGGAAGTGGAGCCGGTGTTTTGAGGATCTCAGTGGCACCTAAGTCCCTTTGTGGATCTAGTCCTGGCCAGCAAGGTCAGCTGGGCTAGAGAATTGCAGGGAGCAGTCAGTTTCCTACAGGAGTCCCTGGGTCAGGGAAAGGACCTGGAGGGGCTCAGAGAGGCGATGGAAATGGGCAGAGGAACTACTTCATCTTGATATTTTGCCTAAGTTTCTGTTTAACCAATAAATGGTGCCCTGTGGCAAGGGCCTGAAACAGACTCTGGCGTGGCATCAATCCATCCTGAGCTGGCGTGAGACCCCACCAGTTAAGAGGCACTGATTTTTTTCAGTCAAATAATTTCTCCATTTTACAGTGCCCATCGCTGTAGTATCAGGGGATTTTACAGGGTTTAAATTGAGTCATTAATTCTTCCAAGTACAAAGCTAAAACCTCACAGCCTTACAGGTAGATCCCTGAAACCCCATTGATCAAAATAAATCTGTGTCTGTCATTCAAGACTCTGTTATATTGCACAATCTACTTATACCAGGGGTTCTCAAACTTCACTGCGCCGGGACCCCCTTCAGACAACAAAGTTATTGCATGACCGGGGGTGAGGGGGGAGAGAGAGAGGGGGCTGGAGCCCAAGCCCCACTGCCGTGGGTGGGGGTGGAGCTCAGGCTTCAGCCATGGGTCCCAGCAAGTCTAATACTGGCCTTGGCGACCTCATTAAAATGGGGTTGCAAGCCACTTTGGGGTCCCGACCCACAGTTTGAGAACCGCTGCCTTACAGCAGCTTGGCAGAATTCCATCTTTTTTGTAATTTCAATGGATAATGTTTATTGAAGCATTTTTTTTCAATTTTTATCAATTTAAATTTTCACAGTTGCACAAAATTATGGGTTTTAAGCATTTTTTTTTATCCATTTAAATTTTCACAGTTGCAGGAAATTATGGAGGGGGGAGATCGGACAATAATTAATGACAGACAGATTCAAAAAGTTAACGTTTTATAACCGTTAAAACAAATTGTCGACCTCCTATGTCAAAAATACAAAGCAAATATCCTTAAATCAAACTCTAGTAAATTCTCAAGCAGCATTTTTCTTACTTTGCCTATAGGTAAATGTTGTTTATTATTGATGGAAATATTTTTTTCATGGGGTTGTGTGTATGGTGAAATTTACATTTACTGATAAAAATCTTGTCTTTCCAAGCCTAGTTATAACTTATTACAAAACAGAATCAGAGAACGCAAGGGTCATCTAGTCTAACCCCCCTGCCAAGATGCAGGATTTGTTGTGACAGATGATTAACGATCACCAGAATGATTAATACTGATCATTGTGTGCGTGTGTATATATATATATGAAAAATCTGTATGGACATTTTTTTGAGACAAAACCATCAAATATTACACTGGACTCAAATAGCACATTTTATTGTGATTCTTTTCAATTTATTTTTTTAATCTGTAAAATATAGAAAAAGTTAACAAAAGGCCGTCTCCCTGCATCCATTGACTAGGGCTCCTAGGTGCATGGTAATACAAATTAATACAAACAAGTAAAGCAAAGCCTAAAGACGCAGGAGAACATATATACAGATTCATTACTATTTCTGTTCCACTAAAGAGGCACGCGTGGCATTAATACAAGATGAGAAGTCTCAGTCATAGAGAATGTACAATCTAGAGCCTTGAGCCTGTAGTCAGAGCCACATTGGCAAATTCAACCCCCGGGATGGCTTGACTGTAGCACTGGTATTCAGTGGCTCAGTCCTGCAAACACTTACCACCAAACTAGTGAGCACTCCGCTTGAACGATCCCACATAAACCAATGAATTGACGCGCTCTACTCAGCATTGAGGGCCTGATCTGGCAGTTTGTCCATTCACTTCAATAGGAGCTGGATCAGGTCCCAAGTGTTTGCAGGATCAGCGTCTACATGAGAACCAGGGATAACAGGCAGGAGCAGGGGAAGTATGTGTTGCAATGAGATGAGCTGTGCATTCCATGGGTTCGTTCCTTGTTGGTTCTTTTAAAAGCCCAACCCCCCAACAAATTAACCAGCACGTTGTGTATGCATCCAGAGCCTCACCACTCCCTGTAATGGGAGAGTCACCACTACACTCTATGCTGGGAACCAGGACTCTGAAAAAGACATGTGGAGCTTGGTGGATAATCAGCTGAACGTGAGCTCCCAGTGTGACACTGTGGCCAAAAGAGCTAATGCGATTCTAATGGGAATCTTGAGAGTACAGTTATTTTACCTCTGTATTTGGCACTGGTGCAACCACGGCTGGAATCCTGTGTTTGGTTCTGGTGAGGGGTCAGAGAAAAGCCACGAGAATGATTAAAAGATTAGGAAACCTGCCCCTTATAGTGATAAGCTAAATGGACTGAGCTCTTTGAGTCTAACAGAGAACGTTAAGGGGTGACTTGTTTACAGTCTACAAGTATCTACATGGGAAACCAATATTTAATAATGGACTCTTCAACTTAGCAGAAAAGGGTATGACACGAGCCAATGGCTGGACAAATCGACAAATTCAGACTGGAAATAAAATGTACATTTTTAACAGCGAGGGTAATTAACCACTGGAACAACTTACCCAGGGTCATGGTGGATTCTCCATTACTGACAATTTTTAAATCAAGATGGGATGTTTTCCAAAAGCTCTGCTCTAGGGATTATTTTGGGGAAGTTCTCTAGCCTGTGTTACACAGGAGGACAGACTAGATGATCACAATGGTCCCTTCTGGCTTCTGAATCTATGAAAACTGTGTGTGCAGCCTCTCACCCATTTTAGTGACATCTGATGGCAGTTGCCTCTATACCAGGCCCCACAATACTAAACATTGCAAACGCAGAAGTGATACAGTGCTACCCACACCGGCCAACACACAACGGCCAGTGGTGCTCTGATGGCCAGGAATAAAGAAACCACATGCTAACCACACCAACACACCTTACGGCTTGCTCTGAAAGGGCCAGACTTGTTACCGTCAAAGAGTTACATCACACGCTGGGTTTTTAGCCACAACAGAATGCAAACCTGGGAACCTACGCATTTAAACTGGCCCTTAGTAGCCAGCTGCAGACAGCGCCTATTACCTGATGTCTCTGACCTGACTCACCCTGTCGTTGCTTTGATGTCATCTCTTCTAGCAACCACCTACCAAACTATTTTTTCATCGGGAAATGCAGATTCATCAAGTCCTTTTTGTGGGAACGTATCAGTTTCAACTGAACTCTCTCAGCTCCAGGCTGGAATTCCTGGTCAAAACAAGAGAGAATGAGACATCCCAGAATAGCCAATAGCTCGTTGGGTCAGGCACTCCCTCGGGATGTGGGAGAATCAGGTTCAAGTTGCAGCATAATTAATAGACAGTTGTATTGATTAATCTCTTAGATCGCTATGGTCAACAAAGGTTTGGTCTCCTGAGGACTACAGCATCAGGATTATCATCAATATCATTGGAATAAGAGACTCTAGGAGCACACGAGAAACAACTGCAATTCATCACGAGTCCCTTTATTAACAAATCCACTCAGCAGATAAACAATCCCCCAGATACTGAAACACAACAGCAGACAGGGCGAGAGTGCAAAGAGTTTGGCCCTATGACCACCATCACTCACGTGTCACATCTCCTACTGGGGGATCCTAGAATGTAAGTCATTCCTTCTTCATCATCATCATCAGTTGTCGTCCTAGCATCACCTGGTGCATTCCCCCCAGCACACAGACTGGGCAACACCTCTTAACCTGAGTTACTAAGGCTCATATATACACAGACAGGTTGCAACCCCTTCTTCCTTATCCATACTTCCACACCCCACATTCCTCACTGGCTGTCCCTCGATTCTCACTAACATCAATGTCAATGAGTTACCACAGCAACGTGAGGTTATTACAGAATCCCCCAAAATGTCACTATCGGGCACCTTGCGGTATTAACTGGTGCATTATGCAAGGAATAGACTAGCACCTATGCTGCAGTTTCCTGAACATCAGCACTTAACACACCTTTACAGTAATCTGATACGTTACTGGAACAGAGTTATCTTTCAGTCAACTAGTCATGCCAACCTGTTCTAGCTCCGAGACCTTCTCTGGCCATGCTATGCATCTTACAGCCCTAGCGCCTGTAGGCCCTAGCGTTACAGCCTTACGTACTCATCAGAGATCCACACTCATGAGCCTACTTATATTCTACCACATGGACAGCTCAACTCGAATCTATTACCCACATACTGATGACATCATTATATGATTATATATATATTAAAAAATTCAGCTACAAGGTCCTGAGACTGAATCAGGCAGAGTCAAGCCTTGAACCTGGTTCTCCCACATCCCAGCAGTGCCCCAAGCTCTGGGCGATTGGCTATTCTGCTGGCGGGGCAGGAGATGTCCTGGGAAATTTTTGAAAGGTCTAAGTTTTGGCCCGATGCTAAACAGGAAAAATCTTTGCAGTCCCGGCAGTTTCTGCGGCTGGGAAAACCGTTCCTTGCCCAGCTCTCCTCGCTACAACTACGAGATGGTCTGGGGCAGTGAAAAGGGATCTAGGCCTGACTGGCTTTTCATCTGGCCAGCCCCTTGTGTCTGTCCCATCATTTGTTAGTATTTCCCAAAACCAGTGATGGGCTTCAGCGTCACATGACGGGTCAGAGCCGTCATGATTTCCACCCGTGGACAGCTGGAGACTCAGCCCCTCTGCTGGAATTATTACTGATGCTGGGTATCACCATGACACTCAAATTGTCAAATCCAAAGGCCAAATGGTATTTATACAATTGCTCTAAACGTGCCTAAAAAGCCTAAGTAATAAGCAATTTACTAACCCTAATTCTTTAATTTCATATTTATCCTACACCCACTCCCCCCCAAGTAGCTTCTAAGACCCGGATGCCCCCACTCTGTGCTGCGGGGGGGGGCTCTGTCACTCACAGTCCCAAAAGGACACGCATGGGAGATACTGCCTGTCTCCACATCAGTTTGCATAAGTGATGACGGTGGAGCTGGGAGGGATCCAAACCCCCATCAAGTTACTCCCCACTCCTACCCTTCCCCCCGCAGCGTGTGCTTGGGGCTCCCAACCTCTCGGCCTCTTAAAACCTTAACACGATCGGTGCTGAATGAAACAAAAGTCTAACGGACAAGCAGAGTCTCCAATACACGGGAAAGCGACGTGGGAATCAGGTAATGCATTAGCGAGTAGGGCAGAGGCAGAGAACTAGAAAGCCCTACTGAGAACATAAGGAACTGCAAAGCATATTGATCTGTGTGGGCCTCCACAGGACTGTCCCCACCATGGCATCCAAGCACTCCCTCCTGCTCCATTCCCCTGCAGGGGAAAGCCCCAGTTATCTGACCTGTGGCTTCTCTACAGTTCAGACGGGCCCCCTCAGCTCCAAGATCCACCTAGACACTAACATGGTTTCTCTGAGACTCCAGCCACCCTAACATTTCAGAGGCAGCTGGACAATGCTCACCTGGGTGTCACTCCCTAGATAAGGCCAGAAGGGACCATTATGATAATCTACTTTGAACTCCTGCACAACCCAGGCCAAAGAACACCACCCAGCGCTTCCTGCATCCTTTCCCAGGTGGTAATTTATCAGTCCTCGCCGGCCACTGCCTTATTTCCTGTTCTTTCACCCAGTGGGGCTGGGCTGTCCCTGGTGTGCTGGGAGCTGGGAAGCCCCTCCCTTCGCCCAGTGTAAGATCTGTACTGGTAATTGAGACTGGTCCCAGTGGAAGCTTTTGTTGCAGTGGGTGCAGCGATCACGTCTCTCCTGGGTGCGTTGTCTGGTGAGCAATGAAGGTTTCTGTGGACTGGCAGCTGGCAGCTTCTCCCTGCAGTGGTTGCCCCGGTGCTTCAGAGGGCGGCGGATGCCGGGTGATCTGTCGGTGCATTCGCTGCATCCTCAGGATCTTCTCCCTGGCATGGACCCTCTGGTGCCGCAAGAGGTTCACCTTGCGGGAAAAGCGTCTCTCACAGTCAGGGCAGTGATACGGCCTCTCTCCAGAATGGACCATCTGGTGCCTGCGGAGGCTGTAGGAGCAGGTGAATGTCTTCCAGCACACGGTGCACGTTGGGAAGATCTTGCTGTGAGTCTTCTGGTGCCTCGTTAGATCTGTCTCCTGGGAGAAGTGTTTCTTACACTGGCGGCACATGTACAGCCTCTTGTCGGTGTGGCTCGGCCGGTGCTCCCTGATGCCGGATTTGCTTCTCGTGCTTCTGCGGGTGGTTCCCTTGGCCTCCATTCCTGGGCAGAGTCTCAGCTCCAGATCGCTGCTTTCCCCAAGTCCAGGTGCCGGAGCTCTCTCTCCTGTGTGAATCCTCTGATGCAGAGCAAGATGCTGCTTGGAAGCAAAGCTGATCTCACACTCCGGACACTCGTACGGCCCCTCGTTTGCATGGCTCCTCTGGTGAATGATAAGGTTTATCTTCAGCCGAAAGCTCTTCCCGCACTCTGTACAAGGGTGTAGTCTGTCCCTCGGGCGGTTCCGCTGGCAGACACTCAGAGTCTTTAAGCCACTCTCCCCTTCAGTGGAGTCACACAACCTTTTCTCCTCAGGGTTTGCCTGCTGCACCTTAGAGCACAGCTGGCTCTCAGCCTCAGCCAACGTCTGGAGGACCTTCTCTCTGGGTCTTCCTGGTAATTCCCCCTCTGCCTCCAGATTTTCAGGTTCACAATCCCCATCAAACCTGGTTTCTTTTGTCATTACCTGGCCATCTCCTGAAATGAACCAGCAACACAAAGGTTATTCGTTTCATTCTCTTGGGACACAAGAGTCCTTTGAAGACTCATGACAATCCCGAGCCACACTCGGGTCCCAACAGGGCGGGTTTCTTTGCAGAAAGGGAGTGTCAAGGAGTCTGGGAACGTGCACTTCAGAGAAGGGGAGGGGCAGCATATTTTAGCCTATTTCAGCATGTAGAAAAGGAAAGACTTTAGCAGACACAGTGAAAAAACTTGCAGGAGCAAGGTAAACGCAGGGCTTGCAAACGACACTCTTCTGCAGCCTCTTATACTTTCTGTAGAATCAGAAAACATACAATATGTATAGAGATATAAAATACACACGCACACAGAGTACAGACATCTTATGTTTTCAGATCCTACTGAAAGTATAGAGCAGGGGTAGGCAACCTTTCAGAAGTGGTGTGCCAAGTCTTCATTTATTCACTTTAATTTAAGGTTTCGCGTGCCGGTAATACATGTTAACGTTTTTTAGAAGGTCTCTCTCTATANCAGGGCAGAAGGCTGGGTGTGGGGGGGGGGTTCAGGGGTGAGGGCAGAGGGCTGGGTGTGGGGGGGGAGTTCAGGGGTGAGGGCAGAGGGCTGGGGTGCTCGACTCGTGGGGGTGCTCCCAGCCCCCTGCCCTGAGCAGCTCATGGCAGGGGGCTGGGAGCACCCCAGTTCCACCCCCTTCCCCAAGGTCCCGTCCCTACCTCTTCTCTGCCTCCTCTACGGATCAGCGAGCACGCTGCCACTCCTGTCCCTCCCCCTCACAAGGGCGATCAGCTGATCGGCGGCAGGGAGAGGCAGAAAAGCACCAAGCTGGGGGAAGAAGCGGGGGAGGGGGGAGCTTGGCTGCCGCAGGACCAAGCTTCTGCCTCCTGCCCCCGCAGGGGAGAGCGGTGGGGCTGAGTGGGGCTGGGGGCCGGGACCGCAGCAGGCAGCAGCGTGCCACTCAAAATCGGCTTGCGTGCCCTGTTTGGCACGCGTGCCATAGGTTGCTGACCCCTGGTATAGAGAGTAAGAAAGTGGAGTTTGCAGATTATGCAATTACCTTGCACCTGCCATTCTGACACTAACATGAGCATTAAGTGCTGAATATTGCAGGCAAACTAGTTTCCCATTAGAAATGTGTAACTCTAACAGACCCAGCAAGCTCCGTACAAACCCTCAGAGAGCAGCCATGTGATCTCACTCAGGTAACCCTTGTCCTCCCTCACTCCCACCCCCGTGTTTTCTTCTCTGTGCAACGGCTGCAATGAGATTATAAACTGCTCTCTGGAGCAGGGAATGTGCAAAGCACTGAGGGTGACATTCCCAGAGGATGTGCACATGGGCACCACAGAATAAGCTGTGCATAGGTCTTGTGCTGGTCCTCTGCACAGGGGATGAATTTCACCCTGTAGAAATGAAGTTCCATACAAAAAACCCCACTACGTTAAAAGCATGCGAAGGCTGCAAAGTCAACCACTTGTACGTTAGAAATGCCAGAAGTAACGTTGCCCGTGCAATCTTTCATTCAGCCTTCTTCTACACATGCATTATGCCCCCCTCCCTGGCTCCTACACCTGCCCCCTCTGCTCCAGCAACTGAAAACAGCATCTTCTAACAGAAAGTATTAGTCAACCTTCCTGAACCATAACAGGACTGCCAGCCCCACCTACACCAAAACAGGGTTGGGAGGGAACCCAGCACACTTGCCAACTAAACTTCCTTTGCCCTCTACCTTTACTCAGGAGTTCTGAAGGAACTCAAACATGACATTGCAGAACTACTAACTGGGGTAGTTAATGTATCGCTTAAATCAGCCTCTCTATACCAGACAACTGGAGGGTACCTAATATACTGTTTATTTTTTTTAAAAGGCTCCAGAGGTGATCCTGACAATTACAGACTGGTAAGCCTAACTTCAGCAGCAGACAAATTGGTTGAAACTATAGTAAATAACACATAGATGAACATGATATGTTGGAGAAGAGTCAACATGGCTTTTGTAAAGGGAAATCATGCTTCACCGATCTATTAGAACTCTTCGAGGAGGTCAACAAACGTGGACAAGGGTGATCCAGTGCATATAGTTTACTTGGACATTCAGAAAGCCTTTGACAAGGTCCCTCACCAAAGGCTCTTAAGCAAACTAAGCAGTGATAGGATAAGAGGGAAGGTCCTCTCATGGATCAGTAACTGGCTAAAAGATAGAAAACAAAGGGTAGGAATAAATGGTCAGTTTTCACAATGGAGAAAGGTAAATAGCTGCGTCCCCCCGGGATCTGTGCTGTTCAACATATTAATGATCTGGAAAAAGGGGTAAACAGTGAGGTGGCAAGTTTTTCAGATTATAACTATCTGGAGTAATTTACTAAGTCCAAAGATGACTGCGAAGAGCTACAAAGGGATCTTAAAAAACTGGGTCAAAATGGCAGATGAAATTCAATGTTGGTAAGTGTAAAGTAATGGAGGATAGGTCTATTAATGGCTATTAGCCAGGATGGGCAGGGATGGTGTCCCTAGCCTCTGTTTGCCAGAAGCTGGGACTGAGCGACAGGGGATGGATCACTTGATGATTAACTGCTCTGTTCATTCCCTCTGGGGCACCTGGCATTGGCTACTGTCGGAAGACAGGATACTGGCCTAGATGGACCTTTGGTTTGATCCAGTATGGTCATTCTTATGTTCTTAATGAACACTGGAAAAAATAATCTAAACTATACATACAAAATGATGGGTCTAAATTAGCTGTTACCACTCAGGAAAGATCTGGGAGTCATTCTGGAGAGTTCTCTGAAAACATCTGTTCAATGTGCAGTGTCAGTCAAAAAAGCAAACAGAATATTAGCAACCATTAGGAAATAGATACGACAGAAAATATCATAATGCAGCTATATAAATCCATGATACGCCCACACCTTGAATGCTGCATGCACTTCTGGTCGTCCCATCTCAAAAAAGATATATTGGAATTGGAAAAGGTTCAGAGAAGGACAACAAAAATGATGAGAGGTCTGGAACAGCTTCCATATAAGAGATAAAAAATACTGGGACTGTTCATCTTAGAAAAGAGACAACTATGGGGGGATATGACAGGGGTCTATAAAACTAGGAATGGTGTGGAGAAAGTGAATAGGGAAATGTTACTTACCCCTTCACATAACACAAAAACTAGAGGTCACCTGATGAAATTAATACGCAACAGATTTAAAACAAACCAAAGAAAATATTTCTTTATGCAGTCCACAGCCAACCTGTGGAACACGTTGCCAGGGGATGTTGTGAAGGCCAAAAGTATAACGGGGTTCAAAAAGGAATTAGATACATTCGTGGAGGATGGGTCCATCAATGGTTATTTGACAAGATGGTCAGAGACGCAACCCCATGCTGTAGGTATTCCTAAGCCTCCAGCTGCCAGAAGCTGGGAGCGGATGACAGCAGACAGTTCACTCAAAATTGCCCTGTTCTGTTCATTCCCTCTGAAGCATCTGGCACTGGCCACCATCAGAAGACAGGACACTGGGCTAGATGGATCATTGGTCCGACCCAGTATGGCTGTTCTTGTGTTCTCTCTTTTCCATGTTGATCCACAAATCGCACATCCACTGATGACACTGAGTCACACCTGATTTGGGGCCCATGAGCGCCCTCGGCTAGTCACATCTCACCCACCACTGAAGAGCACTAGGGCCTTGCTAGATGGTAAGTCAGGGTCCCCCCTCCTCACCTCTCTGCCCCACCACCTCTTACAATGATGTGCCATCTAGCAACACTTGCTTTTCACTTTTCTGATCTCACACTCTCTGCAGACCAGAACATCAATAGAATTATGATTCTCTCTCTCTCAGTTAGCACAGGAGGAAAGGCGGCACATCATGAGCTGGTGACACCAAACATTTACACAGTGCTATTCAGTGGTGGGTCTCGAAGCGCTTTACAAGGGAAGGAATACATCATTCTCCCCATTTTACAGAGCAGAAAGGTAAAGAAGCTGCCCAAGGCCCCAGAAAAGCCAGTAGCAGAGCTAAGAATAGAATGCACGGGACCATGTGACGTCCCATATGCAGAAAAGAGGTAGAACCATAGAAATCATAGTGTTCCGTTGGGTTAATCTGTTTCTCACCAGTGCTGCGGTCCGTAGGGCTGGGTCTCCCCTCCAGATCCGACTGATTGTTCTCACAGGGCTCCTCCTCTTGTATAACCCATGATAAAATATCCATGATAGAAACCGGAGATTCTGTCCACAGGAAAGAGAGCAACAGTCATTACACGCGGGACACACACACGGCTTCTGAAGGGTATGGCCCCTTATCTCTGCCCTCTGCTGTTTCTTGGCTGGAGACTTGCTCTGAATGGATTCAAACATGTTCCTGAAGCTCCAGGGGAAGCTGGAAGTTAAGCAGCCATGAAATGCTCTGAAAGGGAATGGGTCAGAGTAAGAACTAGCTGGGACTGGAGCAAAGAATCAGAGCAGGCCTAAATGACACAGTGGTCTAAACACCCATGCCCTGTCCACCGTAGTGCTCCCAACATCTCCCAACAGTGGCACTGCACAGCTAGATTTCCTGAAAAAGAATGGGGTAGAGACAGCCATAGTGAAGCATGCTGTGACGCCCTGTATAACTCACCTGGGCAGACGTCTATAGGGACTTCATTTTCCTCTGATCCCTCTTCATTCTGATCTTTTTCTCCCGAGCTATCCTGAGATCCTGGCTGATCCCTTAGGTAGGGCTCTTCCCCTCGCTCAATCTGAGACAGGATGTCAGGTATGATAGGACTGCCTATAATGACATATAGCCAATCTGTGACTGCTAGTTGCAAAAATCCCCAGCAGCCAGAGATGGGACACTAGATGGGGAGAGCTCTGAGTTACTACAGAGAATTCTTTCCCAGGTGTCTGGCTGGTGGGTCTTGCCCACATCTTTTAATCAAACTCCAGTTGAGTCCCCACATGCATCACCTGCTCGCTTCAGTGCTTCCCATCTGCAGGAACTCACCCACCCCTAACTGGAGCGAACGACCAACTTGGACACACATAAGCAGCTCAGCTTATTCTCTGCCAAGCCTCTTGTTGGAGGAGGGGACCCACTTGTGTTGTCAGTCATGAAGGATGCTGGTGAGTCCTGGACTATTGTGTCCTTATTCCATTCTACGCCCCACTTGTCTCTCCATCCCTTTTCCAGGAGGAGTTTTCTACATTCTTCCTTGCAACAATCACACATAACCCCATTGTATTCCTATCACCACATCTACCTCATAGACTCTAAGGCCAGAAGGGACCAGCGTGATCACCACATCATCGCAGGCCACAGAACCTCGCCCACCCACTCCTGCAAGACCCGTAACCTCTTAACCCTTAAACTCCTGAAGTCCTCAAACCATGGTTTAAAGATTTCAAGTTACAGAGAATCCACCATTCACTCTAGTTCAAACCAGCAAGTGACCCGTGCCCCAAGCTGAGGAAGGAGGTTGAAAAACCGCCAGGGTCTCTGCCAATATGACCTGGGGGAAAATTCCTTCCTGCCCCCAAATATGGCGATCAGTTAGACCCTGAGCATGTGGGCAAGACTCACCAGCCAGACACCTGGGAAAGAATTCTCTGTAGTAACTCAGAGCTCTCCCCAGCTAGTGTCCCATCTCTGGCTGCTGGGGATTTTTGCAACTAGCAGTCACAGATTGGCTATATGTCATTATAGGCAGTCCTATCATACCATCCCCTCCATACACTTGCCACGCTCAGTCTTGAAACCATTTAGGTTTTTTGCCCCAGTGCTCCCCTTGGAAGGCAATTCCATAACTTCACTCCTCTGATGGTTAGAAACTTTCGTCTAATTTCAAGCCTAAACTTGTTGATGGCCAGTTAGTATCCATTTACTCTTGTGCCAACACTGGCATTTAAGCTAAATAACTCCTCTCTCTCCCTGGTATTTATCCCTCTTGATGCATTTATAGAGAGCACTCATATCTCCCCTCAGCCTTCGTTTGGTTAGGCTAAACAAGCCAAGCTCCTTGAGTCTCCTCCCGTAAAGTAGATTTTCCATTCCTCGGATCATCCTAGTAGCCCTTCTCTGCACCTGTTCCAGTTTGAATTCATCTCTCAAACATGGGAGACCAGAACTGCACACAGTATTCCAGATGAAGTCTCACTAATGCCTTGTATAATGGCAATAACACTTCCCTATTTCTACTGGAAATACCTCGCCTGATGCATCCTAGGACCGCATTAGCTTTTTTCATGGCTGCATCACATTGCTGGCTAATAGTCATCTGTGATCAACCAATACACCCAGGTCTTTCTCCTCTGTTGCTTCCAACTGATACGTCCCCAGATTATAGCAAAAATTGTTGTTAGTCCGTAAGTGTATGAGCTTGCACTTGGCACTATTAAATTTCATCCCGTTTCTATTACTCCAGTTTTCAAGGTCCTCCAGATCTTCTCGTATGATATTCCGGTCCTCCTCTGTGCTGGCAATGCCCCCCAACTTTGTGTCATCCGCAAATTTTATTAGCACACTCCCACTTGTGCCAGGGACATGAATGAAAATGTTAAATAGGATTGGTCCCAAGACTGATCCCTGAGGAAGTCCACTATTAACCTCTCTCCAGCCTGACAGTTCACCTTTCAGTATGACCCGTTGTAGTCTCCCCTTTAACCAGTTCCTTATCCACCTTTCAATTCTCATATTAATCCCCATCTTCTCCAATTTAACTAGTAATCTCCCATGTGAACTGTATCAAATGCCTTCCTGAAACCCAGGTAGATTAGATCTACTGCATTTCCTTTGCCCTGTCCACCGAAGTGCTCCCAACATTGGCACTGCACAGCTAGATTTCCTGAAAAAGAATGGGGTAGAGACAGCCATAGTGAAGCATGCTGTGACGCCCTGTATAACTCACCTGGGCAGGCGTCTATAGGGACTTCATTTTCCTCTGATCCCTCTTCATTCTGATCTTTTTCTCCCGATCTATCCTGGGATCCTGGCTGATCCCTTAGGTAGGGCTCTTCCCCTCGCTCAATCTGAGACAGGATGTCAGGTTTGGAAACAGCATAATCTGTTCACGGAAGAGGACATTAAGAGACCGCATGTTTCATTCATAATTGGTTGAGCTCTTTTTACACAGACCTGTAAATGATTTTAAGCCAGCTCCTGAAATCACTGGAAGTGGTGGGCGAGCTGGACAGAGGCAAACATTTTATTAGGATTCCTACACAAAAGCGACCCAGGCGAGATGGATTTTGTTCCTCGAAGAGGGGAATTCAAGGGTTCACATATGCAAGGGGCCTTGATGCCTCATGAGCAGTACAAGTCAAACCTCTTGCTTATTTTCAAGCCTGCAGCCAGCCCACGTAACCAGATCATGACATGAGATCTTACAAAAGGGGACTGGCTTTATTAATAGGAAACATTTTGTTTCAACTTTAATAATCATTTAAAGAGCAGTTCTTCTGACCCACGTACTATCAGCTGCATGTGCCTGTCTGGGGTAGGGACACAGAAACTACTGCCACATGGATCTGTCTGGGGAATCAGCAGGAGAACATGCTCTTTCAATCTCTACAGACCGTTCTTCAGAAGTGGGGATCATCCCCTCTGAACAGACTGTAAAGTTACCGTTGCTACCTGAGAGACGGACTTTGACAAAGGTGATTTTACATCGCAAACCACACAAGGAACCTAGCAGGTTTCTTTATGGGGACCGGACATGAATAAATAAATGTTTTACCAAGTGATGTAGGAGATTCTCCATCATTAGCACCTTTTATATCATGACTGGATGTTGTTCTAAAAGACAGGATCTGGTTCATACACAAATGATCAGGCTTAAGCCATGGAACTTCACCCAGCAATTCCTGAATTGTGTTACAAGAGGTCAGGCCAGATGATCACAACGATCCCTTCTGCCCTGAAAGTCTGTGTATCTAACACTGGAAAGCACTTGAGATACAGAGATCAGAACCATCCTTGTGTATTATAAATGGGAGAGTGTGTGGATCTGATCACTGAGAACGGTTCCGTTGGCTACCAGGGCCGACCACCAGAAATCAAAGGAACATGGGGGCAGCCAAGTTGGTACCCAGCAGAGCTGGAAATCTACAAGTAAAACCCGATCCTTACCCAGTGAGATCAGGGTCTCATAATTCTCTTTCATCACGTTCTTGTAAAGCTCTTTCTGCCATTCCTCTAAGTTCGCCCACTCCGGCTCGTTGAAATAGACGGAGACGTCGTCGAACGTCACCGGCACCTGGAATCACACGCGTTGCACACTCAGCACTTTTTGCTGCAATTACAAATAACCGTCTGGAATTAAATATGAAGGTATGCAAGAGCGCGTTTGGCTTTTATTATCTGTCTGTGCTGTGCCTAGTACAATGGAGCCCCACCCTGGATGGGGCCTGTGAACGCTAACACAATACATACCACAAAGGTCTGCTCCACACCCGTTTACACAGTGTCTAGACTAGCACGTACAAATGTGCTCTCTGACTTGAGTTAACTGGCAATCAATCAACTCAAGTTGGAAACTCCAGTGGACTTATCCTAGGTGAGCTGCCAAAGGCTACACAACAAATCGTAACCAGCTGTGCTACTTGGCCCCGAGATTAATGTGCTAAACTATAGCTACCACTCTAAGGCCATGTCTATACTAGCACTTTTGTCAATTAGGGGTGTGAAAAAAACCACACACACCCGACCGACATAAGTTTCACCAACAGAAGCGCCGGTGTGGACAGCGCTGTCAGTGGGAGACACTCTCCTGCTGACATAGCTCCTGCTGCTTGTTGGGGTGGTTTAATTCTGCTGGCAGGAGAGCTGTCTCCCATCAGCACAGAGTGATCACACGGAGACCTTACAGCGGTACAGCTGTGCCACTCTAAGGTCTCTAGTGTAGACAAAGCCTAAGCCTCAAATGAACGAGGAAACAGCATGGACAGCTGGTCAGGCACAAATCAGACAGTTCACTCATTATTAACCATCGTATGATGCTGAATTTCAGAACCTACCTGCCATATATGCAAGGCCCTTTCAATACAGCTGATACAAGGTTGGGCTTTATTTTTGCTGCTGGAGTCTCTGTTGTTGGAGGTTTTTAAGAACAGGTTAGTCAAACACCTGTCTGGGATGGTCTAACACTTAGTCCTGTCTCAGAGCAAGGGAGTGGACTAGATGACCTCTCGAGGTCCCTTCCAGTCCTACCCTTCTATGATATTGTTACCTTGGGCACCTCCCCCTTAGTGCCTGGGGGGAGTCGCATGATCCAGAAGTTCCTGTTCTTCAGCAGGTTCTCCAAGTTCTCCAGCCTCTTCTGCAACAGATTATTCTCCTGGATCACAGTTCCCAACATGACCCACTTACTCTCCAGCTTGATATCAAACTCCACTGCTGTTTTCTCGCAGCCTATTAGTTTCTTCTCAGCACTCCCCAGTCTCCTCTCCAGATTCAGCAATCGCATGGTGTATGACTTAACTTTCCTCTCCACTGCTTGAACTGCTGCCATCGCAGTTCCCAGGGAACATTCTGTAGTCTGATCATGAGCCTCTCTCACTGACCTTTGTTTGAGGACAACAGAGGGTTTTAGAGGCAGCAAATGCCATGAATCTGCATCCCATTCTGAACCCTGTGTAAACAGACAGAAATCGATAGTGGTGTTGTGGTCACAGCCTCATCAGGCAAAGCCAGTTGCAGACAGAAATGGCCAGAGAGGATATGTCTAAACTGCACGCTAAGCCTGGATCTGTGGGACCCAGGCTTGAACACTCCCCGTGTTTCCAAACCCGTCCACACTGCAATGGGAACCTGGGCTTCACAATTATACTGGTGCATCCCTCCTACAATACACAGACCTAAGCATGTGACGCCATGGGAATCATAAACAGGGGACTCTCAAGTAGGAGTAGAGAGGTTATTTTGCCTCTGTATTTGGCAACTGCTGCTGGAATACTGTGTGAATTTCTGGTGCCCACCATTCAAGAAGGATGTTGATATCTTGGAGAAGGTTCGGAGCCATGAGAATGATTCAAGGATTAGAAAACCTGCCTTAGAGTGAGAGACTCAAAGAGCTCAATCTATTTAGCTTAACAAAGAGACGGTTAAGGGGAGACTTGATTACAGTCTATATATACTTACACAGGGAACAAATATTTAACAATGAGCTCTTCAATCTAGCAGAGAAAGGCAGAACACAACCCCACGGCTGGAAGTTGAAGCTAGACAAATTCAGACTGGAAATAAGGTGGAATATATATATATTAACAGTGAGAGTAATTAACCATTGCAGCAATTTAGCAAGGGTCCTGGTGGATTCTCCATCACTAACAATTTTTAAATCAAGGTTGGATCTAAAAGATCTGCTCTAGGAATCATTTGGGGGCAGTTCTCTGGGCTGTGTCACACAGGAGGTCAGACTAGGTGATCACAATGGTACCTCTTGGCCTTAGAATCCATGAGTCAGAACTTCAGCTTCTGTGGGCATATATTATTGTATCCCAGGATTCCTAGCTCCCTTGCCAGCTGAGGCTCTGGGGCTTGTTTCACTGTGGGTTGTGGGAAAACTTGTCTGCCTGTCTCATGGCAGTTGGCCAGAAGCGTTCTGGGTGTTTTGAACCCAAGAACACATCCAGCCAAGCCATTCTGTGTCCGCATGCTCCCTGCAGCCAGAACCGATGTGGATCCCGAGCCGGTGAAAGAACTTCTCCACCTCACACCGTCACCCCTGTTTCCAGTCACAGGCGGAGCATCTGTGAGATGCTGGTGGACATTTCAGTGGCAGTTTTTGACCTGCCCAAGGCACCTCCCAGAGGGGGGTACTGACATGCCAGCTGCTCATGTCTTTTATGTTAGATGCAGACTCCCTCTATGTAGACAGGCACTTCTGGAGCGGGGCCACAAGCACAGACTGGTGGGATCCCATCATCATGCAGACCTGGGATGAAGAAGCAGACACCGCTGAAGGTTTGTGATCAGCTTGCCCCCGACTCTAGTGTCAGGACACATGCACGAGGGGGGCCATGCCCGTGCAGAAACAGGTCACGATAGGCTTCAGGAAGCTGGCTACCCCAGACTGCTACAGGTCTGTGGCTAACCAGTTTGAGGCTGGCAGATCAACTGTGGGGGTGGCTGTGGCAGAGGTCTGTGAGGTGACCTTGTGATGCACCCAAAGTTGGTGGGCATTGCAAACGTTTCTGTCATCATTATCGGCTTTCGGAGAACAGGCTTTCCAAATTGTGCCAAGGCCACCGATGGAACTCATGCACCTATTGTTTGCCCGCTACAGGGAGCACACGAGTACATACACTCCATCATTACGCAGGCCCTGGTCCACCACGGGGGCAGATTCATGGACACCACTGTGGGATGCACTGGCAGGATGCATGATGCTAGGGTGTGCCAGAGATCCAGACTTTACCGTCATGGACAAGCTGGGACATTAGTCCCACTGCCTGACATTGTTATACACTGTCCTCACAGTTATTCTAGGGGACCCTGCTTTACCTCGTTGCCAGGGCTTATGAAACCTTAGCCCGATTTCATAGGACCTGACAAAGGAGGGTTCAACCACCCACTCCGTAGCCGTAGGATACTGGTGGAATGTGCTTTTGGCAGATTGAAATCCCATTGGCACTGCCTTCAAAACCGTATGGATGCCAATGTCATTAATGTGGGCCACATTACTGTGGCCTGCTGTGTTCTGCACAATGTTTGCAAGGAGAAGGGGGAACCTTTTTTGCCAGGAGTAGCCTCAAGATACTGCAGGATATCTGAACACGAACACACACACACACACACACACACACCCCCCCGAGAGTGCATGTCGTGACTGGTGCTGGAGCCACATGCCTGGTCCCTGCAGAAGGGGGGAAATAAATGTTATTTGAGGTTGTGCTGTTTATGGGTGTGGGTGAAGGTTTCTGGAAATCTTTTGATATTGCGTATTATGAATTTTATAAACACTTTCATGGAATCTATGGAGCTGCGTTATGCATTTCATCAGTACAGGCCTGGTACTGCAACTGATGATATAAGGATTACTGCGACGGCAGTTGGTACATTTTTATTATAAAAGTTAGAGAATGGGCCAGGTATTCAAGAATGGGATGTCTCATATTAATAGAAGGAACAGGAGTACTTGTGGCACCTTAGAGACTAACAAATTTATTGTAGCATAAGCTTTCGTGGGCTACAGCCCACTTCTTCGGATGCATGCAGTGGAAAATACAGAAGGAAGATATATATATACACACACACATGAAACAATGGATCTTACCATACACATTATAAGGAGAGTGATCAGTTGTCAGCAGGAGAGAAAAAAAGGTCTTTGTGGTGCTAATGAAAATGGCCCATTTCCAGCACTTGACCCCGCCCCCTACAGTTCCTTATATCTCCTTGTCAAGTGCTGGAAATGGGCCATTTTCATTACCACCACAAAGACCTTTTTTTTCTCTCCTGCTGACAACTGATCACTCTCCTTATAATGTGTATGGTAAGATCCATTGTTTCATGTGTGTATATATATATCTTCCTTCTGTATTTTCCACTGCATGCATCCGATGAAGTGAGCTGTAGCCCACGAAAGCTTATGCTACAATAAATTTGTTAGTCTCTAAGGTGCCACAAGTACTCCTGTTCCTTTTTGCGGATACAGACTAACACGGCTATTACTCTGAAACCTGTCAT
>QXTE01000112.1:4601977-4635140 GCA_003942145.1 Platysternon megacephalum | reverse complement strand
GCCTCCCCCCTGGGCTTAACTCCGTCTCCTTCCTCCCCCCAGCCCTGATTTTGCCCCTCACCTAACCCTGCCTGCAGCTGCTTGACTCTTCCCCCCCCCCAACTTCCAGCCCCTGGCCGCCCCCTCTACAAAGCCGCCAGCAGAACCCCAGGGCTAGAACGGGCAGGGGGAAGGGCAGTGGCTTCAGCAGACGTGACTGAGCATGCTCGGTTCGTGCGCATGCTCAGTGCACACCCCAAGGAGCCCATTCCCCGGGGGAGCCGTTTTCTGCCCCGGCCCGTGGCGAGGCGGCGCCGGGACTCTGCCCAGCCGGGAGCGGAACCGGAACCGGGCCGGGCCCGCTGGAGAAGCCCCGCCCGGGGGGGCCATGGCCGAGCGGGCCGCTGCCCAGGTAAGGGCCCCGCGCGGTGGGCCGGGAGTGGCCGCTCCGGAGCCGGGACCCCGCTGGGTCTCTCGGGCCAGGCCTGGATCCGGAGCCCCTGGCCCCCGCCCGGGGTCTCCACGTGGCCCGGCCGCGCGGGCAGCCTGCGTGCGGGGCGGCTCCCGGCCCCAGAACTCCCGGCGGGTCCGAAACCCCCCGGCCCGGCAGCCGCCTCTGCTCCGCTCCCCGCCCCACGGGAGCCAGGGTCCGCCCAGCGCTCGCCCGGGGTCTCCCGCTTCCCCTCGCCCTCGGCCCGGGGATCCTGCTGTGCGCCGACATGCAGCCACCTCTGGGGAGGAGACGGGCTTTCCGGGGCATCTCTAGGCATGAAAGGCCCCAGGCTCGTGGCCCACGTGGGTGGGAGGTGCTCTTGAAGGGTCAGGGGTGGCCCAGCTTTTAAAACAATAACATGACACTAACACTGGTCTGTATGGTGATGCTGCTGAGCCAGGCTTTCAAACAAGAGGGCAAAGGGCCTCGCAACTGCGCAAAATACTGAGATTAGTCTGTGTAAATCAAGAACGGAAACCATTTCCTAGAGGTGGAGAGACGAGTGACAACGACGCCCATAAAACCTGCCGGTGGGGCTATTTCAAGGCTATGTCAGAGATCCCTATTAATATGACAGGTTTCAGAGTAGCGGCCGTGTTAGTCTGTATCCGCAAAAAGGAACAGGAGTACTTGTGGCACCTTAGAGACTAACAAATTTATTGTAGCATAAGCTTTCGTGGGCTACAGCCCACTTCTTCGGATGCATGCAGTGGAAAATACAGAAGGAAGATATATATATACACACACACATGAAACAATGGATCTTACCATACACATTATAAGGAGAGTGATCAGTTGTCAGCAGGAGAGAAAAAAAGGTCTTTGTGGTGGTAATGAAAATGGCCCATTTCCAGCACTTGACCCCGCCCCCTACAGTTCCTTATATCTCCTTGTCAAGTCCTGGAAATGGGCCATTTTCATTACCACCACAAAGACCTTTTTTTTCTCTCCTGCTGACAACTGATCACTCTCCTTATAATGTGTATGGTAAGACCCATTGTTTCATGTGTGTGTATATATATATATATCTTACTTCTGTATTTTCCACTGCATGCATCCGAAGAAGTGGGCTGTAGCCCACGAAAGCTTATGCTACAATAAATTTGTTAGTCTCTAAGGTGCCACAAGTACTCCTGTTCCTTTTTGCGGATACAGACTAACACGGCCGCTACTCTGAAACCTGTCATATTAATAGGGATCTCTGACATAGCCTTGAAATAGCCCCACCGGCAGGTTTTATGGGCGTCGTTGTCACTCGTCTCTCCACCTCTAGGAAATGGTTTCCGTTCTTGATTTACACAGACTAATCTCAGTATTTTGCGCAGTTGCGAGGCCCTTTGCCCTCTTGTTTGAAAGCCTGGCTCAGCAGCATCACCATACAGACCAGTGTTAGTGTCATGTTATTGTTTTAAAAGCTGGGCCACCCCTGACCCTTCAAGAGCACCTCCCACCCACGTGGGCCACGAGCCTGGGGCCTTTCATGCCTAGAGATGCCCCGGAAAGCCCGTCTCCTCCCCAGAGGTGGCTGCATGTCGGCGCACAGCAGGATCCCCGGGCCGAGGGCGAGGGGAAGCGGGAGACCCCGGGCGAGCGCTGGGCGGACCCTGGCTCCCGTGGGGCGGGGAGCGGAGCAGAGGCGGCTGCCGGGCCGGGGGGTTTCGGACCCGCCGGGAGTTCTGGGGCCGGGAGCCGCCCCGCACGCAGGCTGCCCGCGCGGCCGGGCCACGTGGAGACCCCGGGCGGGGGCCAGGGGCTCCGGATCCAGGCCTGGCCCGAGAGACCCAGCGGGGTCCCGGCTCCGGAGCGGCCACTCCCGGCCCACCGCGCGGGGCCCTTACCTGGGCAGCGGCCCGCTCGGCCATGGCCCCCCCGGGCGGGGCTTCTCCAGCGGGCCCGGCCCGGTTCCGGTTCCGCTCCCGGCTGGGCAGAGTCCCGGCGCCGCCTCGCCACGGGCCGGGGCAGAAAACGGCTCCCCCGGGGAATGGGCTCCTTGGGGTGTGCACTGAGCATGCGCACGAACCGAGCATGCTCAGTCACGTCTGCTGAAGCCACTGCCCTTCCCCCTGCCCGTTCTAGCCCTGGGGTTCTGCTGGCGGCTTTGTAGAGGGGGCGGCCAGGGGCTGGAAGTTGGGGGGGGGGAAGAGTCAAGCAGCTGCAGGCAGGGTTAGGTGAGGGGCAAAATCAGGGCTGGGGGGAGGAAGGAGACGGAGTTAAGCCCAGGGGGGAGGCGCTGCCAGAGGGCAAAGCCCCAGCACGGGCAGGGGCAGAGGGGTAACAGGGGGGTGACCAGACAGCAAGTGTGAAAAATCAGGACNTCACCATACAGACCAGTGTTAGTGTCATGTTATTGTTTTAAAAGCTGGGCCACCCCTGACCCTTCAAGAGCACCTCCCACCCACGTGGGCCACGAGCCTGGGGCCTTTCATGCCTAGAGATGCCCCGGAAAGCCCGTCTCCTCCCCAGAGGTGGCTGCATGTCGGCGCACAGCAGGATCCCCGGGCCGAGGGCGAGGGGAAGCGGGAGACCCCGGGCGAGCGCTGGGCGGACCCTGGCTCCCGTGGGGCGGGGAGCGGAGCAGAGGCGGCTGCCGGGCCGGGGGGTTTCGGACCCGCCGGGAGTTCTGGGGCCGGGAGCCGCCCCGCACGCAGGCTGCCCGCGCGGCCGGGCCACGTGGAGACCCCGGGCGGGGGCCAGGGGCTCCGGATCCAGGCCTGGCCCGAGAGACCCAGCGGGGTCCCGGCTCCGGAGCGGCCACTCCCGGCCCACCGCGCGGGGCCCTTACCTGGGCAGCGGCCCGCTCGGCCATGGCCCCCCCGGGCGGGGCTTCTCCAGCGGGCCCGGCCCGGTTCCGGTTCCGCTCCCGGCTGGGCAGAGTCCCGGCGCCGCCTCGCCACGGGCCGGGGCAGAAAACGGCTCCCCCGGGGAATGGGCTCCTTGGGGTGTGCACTGAGCATGCGCACGAACCGAGCATGCTCAGTCACGTCTGCTGAAGCCACTGCCCTTCCCCCTGCCCGTCCTAGCCCTGGGCTTCTGCTGGCTGCTTTGTAGAGGGGGCGGCCAGGGTCTGAGCAGGGGCTGGAAGTTTGGGGGGGGGGGAAGAGTCAAGCAGCTGCAGGCAGGGTTAGGTGAGGGGCAAAATCAGGGCTGGGGGGAGGAAGGAGACGGAGTTAAGCCCAGGGGGGAGGCGCTGCCAGAGGGCAAAGGCCCAGCACAGGCAGGGGCAGAGGGGTAACAGGGGGGTGACCAGACAGCAAGTGTGAAAAATCAGGATGGGGTGGGGGGGGTAATAGGAGCCCATATAAAAAAAAGCCCCAAATATCGGGCCTGCCCCTATAAAATCGGCACATCTGGTCACCCTAGGTCAGTGGTCCCCGACCTTTTTCGGCTGGCGGGCGCCAGACAACGAGCCACGGAGGACCGTGGCGGCGGAGGAGCATCCACCGAAATGTCGCCGACAAGCGGCAACGTCAATAGGTGTCGCCGCCGAAATGCCGCCGAGAAGCAGCGTCATCCGGAGGCGTCGCCACCGAAAATCTCGGCGGCATTTCAGCGGAGGCTCGTCCGCCGGCCAGTACGCGGGCACACTTAGACGCCCCGGCGGGCGCCATGGCACCCACGGGCACCGCGTTGGGGACCCCTGCCCTAGGTAACAGTTACCCAGGTGGGCTGAGACCCGAGTGTTTGCAGTAACAGGGTGTGGGGCGCAGAGGGGCTTTTTTATTTCCGCTCCCACAGACAGCACCTCTCAGCATGGCCTTCCCAGGGCTGGGTTCTTAAAGGCACCCGCATCCCAGTGCCTAGTCACTGCTGCTCCTCTTTGATGTAAGCTACTAAGGTGCTGCAGCAGGAGGCTTAATTCAGTGAAACCGGGCCTCCTCCCCCCCACCCCACCCCCCGGAGCTGTACACCCCCCCTGCATTTCCCCAACACCCCCCCAGTGGTCAACTAGTTACATGCAGTGCTGCCAATTTTGTCATTGTTTGGAAATTGAAACATTAATACACACTTTAAAAGCATATACAGTGTATGATCAAATACTTGTACCTGAAAAAGTATAATAGGTTTTAAAAGTCTGAACAAAAACTAGCCTCCTAATACAGCTGTTGTTTTTGCTGACATGGTCAGCACATTGGTTTCGGCGATGTTGGCCAACCTTATAATTTAAAATGATGATTTGTTAGCAAGGTCTGAATGAGCTCTGCCCTGACAGCTAGTGATGAGCCAGGGGTGGGGGGAAGGCTTCAGGACCAGACTGTATTTACATGAACTCACCTACTCTGCCAAGGCATCCAGCAGACAGAGCTGTGCTGCCCAGGTGATCAATTTTGGCTGGTGTTGGGACTTTCTATACTAAACATTTGTATTATAATTCATTTTTACATAAGCACATAAGAACAGCTATATTGGGTCAGACCAATGGTCCATCCAGCCATCTAGTATCCTGCCTTCCGATAGTGGCCAAGGCGAGGTACTTCAAAGGGAATTAACAGAACAGGGCAATTACTGAGTGATCCATCCCATGGTGTCCACCCCCAGCTTCGAGCAAACAGAGCCTCTAAGAGCATGTGTTGCATCCCTGCCCATCCTGGCTAATTGCCATTGATGGACCTATCCTCCATGAACTTACCTAGTTCTTTTTTTAATCCTGTTCTAGTTTTGGCCTTCACAACAGCCCCTGATAAAAAGTTCAACACGTTGACTGTGTGTTGTGTGAAGAAGAACTTCCTTTTGTTTGTTTTAAACCAGCTGCCTATTAATTTCATTGGGTGACCCCTAGTTCCTGTGTTATGTGAGGGAGCTTTTCATTTTCTCCACACCAGTCAAGATTTTATAGACCTCTATCTTATCCCCCACTTAGTAGTCTCTTGTCCAAGCTGGAAAGTCCCTCAGTCTTTTTAATCTTGCCTTTTTAATATGGAAGCTGTTCCATACTAAATCATTGTAGTTGCCCTTCTCTGTACCTTTTCCAACTCCAATATAACTTTTTTGAGATGGGGCAACCAGGACTGCACGCAGTATTCAAGATGTGGGCGTGCCATGGATTTATATAGTAAAAGTGGAGGAGCTTGGTTTGCCAGACTGATCAGCAAAGCCAATGCTGACAAACTATGTGAAAAGGCTGCAAAACACCAATCCTCTGGACTGCATCAACATGCAGAAAGCCTTATTAGCCAGTCACTGTCAAAGCCAATTGTAGAAATACTTAATGAGGCTGTTAAGAATGCTGGAGACACAACACAGTTCATGCGAACAAACATGGCTGTCACATCCTACTTTCTCTTTAAGCAAGAGATACCACACACACTACAGACTGGAGGCCAATTGCCAAGTGCATTGTCACTTGTTCATCCGGAAGCTGGACACTGGTTCCGACCAAGACCAGCAAATGCTCACTATCTTTCTGCAAGAAACTCAACTGACTGGTTAGAAGCATGCAGTGCAACAGTGAAAGACTCAGCAGTTGAAAAAGTGAAGAACTCTCTCACCACATCAAAAAATATGAATAGATGGCTGATGAATGCACTGATGCAAATGGGTGTCAAGTATTAAGTCACTGCCGATGTTATCTTGATATCAGTGGAAGGTCAGTAGATGCATTTCTAGATGTTCAAGTTATAGACGACTCATTGGCTGCATCTCTGAAACCCACATCTTAGAAGAGTTAAATGCTTGTCAATGGAACCCCAAACAGATGGCTGCTTGTGCATTTGATGGAGCTGCAAACTTCTCTGGAAGACATGGTGGAGTACAAGCTTTGCTCAGAGAAAAGTGTAACTGAAATCTCTCCAATACACATTGCAGAGGCCATCTACTCCAGCTAGCACTAGTACGAGCTGCAGAATCTTCAAAAGGCATTTAAAAAGCTATACATTTAATGTCTTCATTATACTCTTTTTCAGCAAGAGTCCAAAAGGACTGAACATCTTGGAAAATATAGAAGATACATTGGGACTGAAGTTCAAATTAGTCTAACCTGGGAAAACCCACTGGCTTTCTCATGAGCGATCCTTGGCTCATTAAAATTATTGCAACCGTTATTACTGGCTTTGGAAAGTATCTACCAAGATGGGACGGATCTAAGTAGTGAGGCTGGTGGATTACTTTTGCTACTATGTTCAAAGAGGAGTATTGCCATTCTCTCTCTTGTAAGTCTACTGTTGAAACCACTTGGGTCATTACACAATGTCATCCAGGCATCTGCTCCAACAGTAGTAGATCTCTGTCCAGCAATGGAAGCTACACTGCGATCAATCAGAGAGCTAGCCATTGAAAACATACCGGAAGAAGCAAAGACTTCAGTCCAGAAGTTGACTAATTAGGGCCCTTATATTGACTCCTTAAATGAAGAAGACAAGAAGTGTTTGTTAAGCCAACTGAAAAAGTAAAGTACACTGACTTGATTCTTACATCTCTACAACAACAACTTTTGGATTCCATCAACCTCTACATAGCTTTTACAGATACCTGCCTTATAAAACACCGACAGTTGAGTGGAGTGAGGCACTACCTGCAATGGGGCTGCCATGTGACTAGGACAGAATAGAGAATTTGAACAGAGTGGAATAACATACGATGAATGAATATAGATTTGATTTCAACTTCTTCTTCATCATCACTAATGGTTCAACCCAATGTTTGTGCTATGTTTCCTGGGATGAAAGAAGTAGGAATTCATCTCTTGCTACCCAGTCCCAGTAGCTACCCAGCCCCCAAAGAATAAAATATAGCTGCATGGAGACAAACCCATCTGGCTCATCTTTACTCTACAGACTTCAAAATCTCTTTCTGAACAAGCCCTTTCATCTCCAATGAGATATTACCCCAGGAGCTGGCTGAAATCTACCCTCCCTTTGATCAGAAACCTTTCTCAGGCAAGGCAACAGGACAAGTGCATTGCTGCCTGTGCCTGCCTGCTGAGCTGATGAACTGTAATGGTCAGAGATCGCACCAGCATAGAAGTATCTTGCAGGTGAACCCTAAGGAAATTTAGAGTTTAAATTTTCCTCCACGTGTCCCGCATCCCACTAACATGAATCCAGACAGGGTCGTTTGGAAGCTGAACACTTTATGCTTCCGTCCCACACCACTGTCAAGTTTTGGCAAATTAGGACAAGTCAGCACATAAGAACAACCACATGTATCAGTAACTGCTAATGGTAACAATTCACTACCTCTCCCTGCTACAGGTAGCAAATTCCTACTGAGAGCCGTTTCACACACCCTAGGCCAATAGGAGCTGCAGGAAGTGGCGCGGGCCTGGCCGCCGCTTCCCGCAGCTCCCATTGGCTGGGAACGGGGAACCGTGGTCACTGGGAGCTGCGGGCAGCCATGCAAATGTAAACAAACAGTCTGGCGGCCCGCCAGCGGATTACCCTGATGGGCTACAGGTTGCCCACCACTGCCCTATGGTGTAAGCAACTGCTATCTGTAGGAATTAGCTACATCGGCTAGCACTGCTACAGGTAGCACGTTTCACACGCCCAATAGTGTAAGAAACTGCTATCCATAGCAATTAGCTACATCATATTGCAGTTTTTAGCAAATTAGGACAAGTCAGCACATAAGAAACTTATGTTCTTGGTGGTGATGGGGGACTTCAGCTACCCAGACATCTGTTGGGAAAATAACGCAGCAGGGCACAGATTATCCAACAAGTTCTTGGAATGTATCGGAGACAATTTTTTATTCCAGAAGGTGGAGAAAGCTACCAGGGGAGAGGCTGTTCTAGATTTGATTTTGACAAATAGGGAGGAACTGGTTGAGAATTTGAAAGTGGAAGGCAGCTTTGGTGGAAGCGATCATGAAATGATAGAGTTCCTGATTCTAAGGAATGGTAGGAGGGAGAACAGCAAAATAAAGACAATGGGTTTCAAGAAGGCAGACTTTAGCAAACTCAGGGAGTTGGTAGGTAAGATCCCCTGGGAAGCAAGTCTAAGGGGAAAAGCAATTAAAGACAATTGGCAGTTTTTCAAAGAGACGTTATTAAGGGCGTAAGAGCAAACTACCCCACTGTGTAGGAAAGATAGGAAGTCTGGCAAGAGACCACCCTGGCTTAACCAGGAGATCTTCAATTATCTGAAAATCAAGAAAGAGTCCTACAAAAAGTGGAAACTAGGTCAAATTACAAAGGATGAATATAAACAAATAACACATGTATGTAGGGACAAAATTAGACAGGCCAAGGCACAAAACGAGATCAAACTAGCTAGAGACATAAAGGGTAACAAGAAAACATTCTGCAAATACATTAGAAGCAAGAGGAAGAACAAGGGCAGGGTAGGCCCATTACTCAACAAGGGGGGAAAAACAATAACAGAAAATGTGGAAATGGCAGAGGTGCTTAATGACTTCTTTGTTTTGGTTTTCACCAAGAAGGTTGGTGGTGACTGGATGTCTAACATAGTGAATGCCAATGAAATTGAAGTAGGATTAGAGGCAAAAATAGGAAAAAAAGTTAAAAATTACTTAGACAAATTAGATGTCTTCAAGTCACCAGGGCCTGATGAAATGCATCCTAGAATACTCAAGGAGCTGACTGAGGAGATATCTGAGACATTAGCGATGAATTTTGAAAAGTCATGGAAGACTGGAAAAGGGAAAATATAGTGCCCATCTATAAAAAGGGAAATAAGGAAAACTCAGGGAATTACAGACCAGTCAGCTTAACTTCTGTACCCGGAAAGATAATGGAGCAAATAATTAGGCAATCAATTTGCAAACATCTAGAAGAAAATAAGGTGATAAGTAACAGTCAGCATGGATTTGTCAAGAAAAAATTGTGTCAAACCAACCTGATAGCTTTCTTTGACAGGGTAACAAGCCTTGTGGATAGCGGTGAAGTGGTCGACGTGGTATATCTTGACTTTAGTAAAGTTCTTTATACTATCTCGCATGACCTTCTCATAAACAAACTAGGGAAATGCAACCTAGATGGAGCTACAATAAGGTGGGTGCAAAACTGGTTGGAAAACTGTTCCCAGAGAATAGTTATCAGTGGTTCACAGTCATGCTGGAAGGGCATAATGAGTGGGGTCCCGCAGGGATCAGTTCTGGGTCCGGTTCTGTTCAATATCTTCATCAGCGATTTAGATAATGGCAGAGAGAGTAGGGTACACTTCTAAAGTGTGCGGACGACACCAAGCTGGGAGGGGTTGCAAGTGCTTTGGGGGATAGGATTAAAATTCAAAATGATCTGGACAAACTGGAGAAATGATTGGAAGTAAATAGGATGAAATTCAATACAGACAAATGCAAAGTACTCCACTTAGGAAGGAACAATCAGTTGCACACATACAAAATGGGAAATGACTGCCTAGGAAGGAGTACTGCAGAAAGGGATCTGGGGGTCATAGTGGATCACAAGCTAAATATGAGTCAACGGTGTAATACTGTTGCAAAAAAAGCAAACATCATTCTGGGATGTATTAGCAGGAGTGTCGTAAGCAAGACACAAGAAGTAATTCTTCCGCTCTACTCCGCGTTGATTAGGCCTCAACTGGAGTATTGTGTCCAGTTCTGGGCACCACATTTCAGGAAAGATGTGGAAAAATTGGAGAAAGTCTAGAGAAGAGCAACAAAAATGATTAAAGGTCAGAAAACATGACCTATGAGGGACGACTGAAACATGATAAACATTTTCAAGTATGTAAAAGGTTGTTACAAGGAGGAGGGAGAAACATTGTTCTCCTTAACCTCTGAGGATAGGACAAGAAGCAATGGGCTTAAATTGCAGCAAGGGAGGTTTAGGTTGGACATTAGGAAAAACTTCCTAACTGTCAGGGTGGTTAAGCACTGGAATAAATTGCCTAGGGAAGGGACTCTCCATCAGTGGAGATTTTTAAGAGCGGGTTGGACAAACACGTGTCAGGAATGGTCTAGATAATATTTTGTCCTGCCATGAGTGCAGGGGACAACAAAAGAGTGCAGGGCACAAACTGCTACCTGTAGGAATTTGCTACATCAGGTAGCAGTTTTTTTACAATAACAGTTTCTTACAATCCATTACGTATCAGTAACTGCTACAGGGAGCACATTCCTACAGGGAGCAGTTTCCCACACTACAACAGCCGCCGGCCGGGACACTAGCGGCCCCTGCTGGTGGGAGGCCGCTGGGACCCAGCAGCGCGGGCGGTGCCTGAGGAGGTCAGGGCCAAGGCAGGGTGGGTGGGAGCACAGCAGAGCCAGAGCCGGTTCCTGGCACCTTCAGGGACAGGGGGATCCAGTCAGCACCAGGGCAGCAAAGGGAGCTGGGGGCTGCTGGGCTGTAGCTGGGCCAGGGCAGCTCCCTCATTCTGTCTCCCCAAACCTACCCCCGCCCTCACCAGCCGATGCCGCCTCCCTGGGACTCACACCTTGTCCGGGGCCGGGGGACCAGAAATGAGACACCGGCTGCCTGCCGCGCCACATCCTAATGCCTCCTCCCCACCAGGGAGCGCTTGTGGCGCTGAGTCCCGCAGGCTCATTGTTTTGTAAAGGAACATTTCCCTTTCCCAGGGGCTGCCTTTGCCTTTCCCTCAGCAGCTCCCTGTTCTTTCATCAGGGGGACCAGGCGCACCGAAGGCACCTGCTCCTGCCCCTTCCTTGTTTTATAAACCTCCAGCCTGGCCCCTTTCGTCTCATCTCTACACAGCCCTGCTCTTAATAAATCTTCGGTTCTTTGCTATCGTCAGTCATCTTCCACCCTCTACGTCTCTCCTTTCCTCTTGCTCTCTCCCCATCTCGTCTTACCTCCCCCACCCCACCTCACCCCGTTCTTCCTTTTCTCTGTCGTCCTGTCTTCCCCTCCTCCCCCACCGGCATATTCTCCCCCATGCCCATTGGCCTCCCCAGCCCTCATCTGCAGCCCCCACCTCGTCTCCTTTCACAGCCCCGCAGAGGTAGAGGGGAGGGGTCCCCACACTCACTGCACAGGGCCACAGGGAGGTCAGGCGGAGCAGGGGAACCTGCTGCAGGGCTCCACGCTCCCCGGGCACGGGCTTCAGTGGGCGTTTGGAATGGACAGAGAGTGCAGGATCAAGCACAGACACCCCCACCTGGCTTCACAGCCGCGTGAGCAACACAGTGAGAACAGAGCCCTCCCCTCTCCGCCCAGCCCCACCCCAGAAGGTGGATCCCCAGGTTCCCAGGCTATTAACAATTTTAAATCAAGACTGGGGTAGTTTTTGTAAAAAAAGAGATGCTCTATTTCAGCCCAAGTCACCTGGTGTGTGTTATACAGGTGGTCAGACCAGGTGACCCCAATGTGCCCGTCCGGCTTTGGAATCTAGTTAAATACTGACACGTATTAAACGCCGAACACGGGTCACTTATCCGCTGCCGCGAGCCGCCTGTTTCCGCACTCCATCCATTTGTATTGTCCCATAAAACCCAGAGTTTTTCACTTCAATATTCATTTGCTGCCAGTTCATGTTCCTGCGATCGTGACCTCCTGCTGCAGTGCAGTCGCTTTATTGTAACCTCTTATCCAGGAACAAATCTGCCTGGATTGTCATGCCTGTGTTCACCATCTGCACTGACGCACCAGGGCTTGGCCTTAATTGCCTTAGCAAGATAAGGTGAAATCAACGCAACCCCCTAGTCTCCCAGGTGAATTGGCCGTAGCTCGTTACAAATCAAAGACCAATCCTCCCCTTGGCTACACCTGCGCAGCCCCCAGCTTGGATGGCTGTGAGCGAGGGCAGGCCAGGGCCGGCTATTCCGACTGGAAGCCATTGAGCCATTCAGCGTCTCCCTCCTGTAGATTGCCCCGCTCCCCCGACAGTGTTTCCGCAGACCGGCTCTCTCGCCTGTTACGATTTCTTCTTCCTGTGGCTGTGTTTGTGCTTGAGGAGGTGCTGCCGACGGATGTAAGCCTTCCCGCACTCGCTGCACTGATAGGGCCTCTCTCTCTCCGTGTGGATCTTCTGGTGGTCCACGAGGTGGTGGTGCCGGTTGAAGGTTTTGTGACACTGGGCACACTGGTAGGGCCGCTCCCCGGTGTGGATCCTCTGGTGCCGGATGAGGTCGGAGGGACGGGTGAAGCTCTTGCTGCAGTACGGACACAGTATGAGCGACCCCTTGCTGCGGTCGGCGTGCATCCTTTTGTGCACGACGAGACACCTCCTCTTAGAGAAGTGCTCCATGCATTCCCTGCACGTGTACGTCCTTTGCACACGAGGCGGCTGGTATTTGCTCAGACTCGATTTGTGACCCAGCCTCTTGACCCGTTTGGGGATACCGCTGGAACCGTCTTCCGTCTGGCTTCGGGGCTGGGACTCAGGGGGAGCCGCTTGGCTTGAACGTTCCTGAGGAGCAGAGAGCGTGCAGGCCCCCGCAGCTGTCCGGTGTCGCAAATGCAGCAGAAATTTCTGCTTGGCTCTGAAGCTTTCCCCACAGTTTGTGCACTCGTACAGCAGCTCGTTTGCGTGGCCCTTCTGGTGGATGATGAGATTTATCTTCAGCCTGAAGCTCTTCCCGCACACTGTGCACACAAACAGTCTCTCTCGAGTGCTCTTTCTCTGGTGGTGGCTCAGGGCCCCACCCCAGTGAGCAGAGTTCACTGTCCTGCTCTCTGCGTGGTTTCTCTGCTGTGTTACTGAGCTGCATGCAACCTCCCGGGCTGTTACCTCCCCAGGATCCTGGAAATCCTCCTCTTCAAATCCTCCCAACAACATCCCCGGCACCTCCAGGTTTTCAGGAAGTTCCTCCCCACGGTCCTGGACACCCTCCCAAGATCCCAGGACAGCTTCCTCTTTTGCTCTCTCCAGCAACATCCCTGGCACATCCTCCACTTGCTGCACCTCGGTTTTGATCACAATCCCCTCATCATCTGGAAATTAAACAGAATCCAGAGATTATTCACTCCATCGGTTTGGCATGAAGGAAACCTAAAGGTCTGGACTTTCCTGATTCCTAATCTCAGGGGCTGGGTCCCATCTGCAGCCAGCACGCTGGCATGATGCTAGGCAGTGGCTGTTCAGAAAGAGGCAGACATTTCCCATCTCAGTGTTTACAGAGGTTAGGAAATGACCTACTACTGGCAGAGTAAAACTGACCTCTGGGCCTGGTCTGGGCTTTAGGTGACGCACAGGCCTCACGCTGGCTCACTGCCCCGGGTGAGTCGTACCAAGAGACTTTCCTGTTGGATAACCCCCTTCCAAAGTGGCCTCAGGTTTCTCTCAGAGAAGACAGGTTTTGGAGTCACCCTGGAGTTATCCCGTTATGCTTCTCTGAGGTGTTGTCATGGATAGCCTGACGTTAACAGCACGAGACATGGAGGCGGGGTTTGACTGGTCAGTGATTTAACAAAGTCACTTGAAAGGTCCTCTCTGGCTGAGAACTGAAGTGATGAGTTTCAACCCCACATGAATTGTAGGAGCCACGTTCCAAAGCTCTCTCATGACAGACATGGAACGACACTGCTGGCAGAGTCTGGCCTGGCTGCACCAAGAGAACTACAGAAGGAACAATGGGCCCGTTGGAGTGCAGCGTTGGAATAGCAGCGGTCGGTTTTTAACGGCTCTGCTCATTAGCTGATTTCAGTCGTTTCGGGTTCTGAACCACCTCAAAGCTAGGCTGAAAGAGTAGGCCAGCCCCCTACCATCAGACACGATCACTGGAATGGGACCGAATGCACTCCATTCAGTCCTGTGTGATCGGAGCAGCTGTGGGGGGAATACCAGCTGTTCCGTCTCTGAAGCAGAAACAGCCAGTGATAGCATACGCCATGGCATTTCTTACTCTGTACAACTCTTTCTGGTGCACAATGGGATTTACAGTCATTTCTCTACTCCCTGGGACCATCTGCATCACATAAAGGCCCGTCCTGAAATCGTCAGGCAGAGAGACAGGCATGGGAACATCACGCCGTCACCTGAGCAGCTTAGTGCTGCCTGGGGCCGAGGCACCTGATGAGGTGGCGTGGTTTGAGCATTGGCCTGCTAAACCCAAGGTTGTGAGTTCAATCCTTGAGGGGACCATTTAGGGAACAGGGGTAAAAATCTGTCTGAGGATTGGTCCTGCTTTGAGCAGGGCGGGTTGGACTAGATGACCTCCTGAGGTCCCTTCCAACCCTGATATTCTATGATTCTATGAACATCATTGGATTCTGTAGGCAACAAAACACAAACGCTGCTTGCTCCAAATACCTTCGTCAGAGGGAAGAGGAGGCGACCAGCTCCGCTTCACTGACTCCTCCGAACACTCGGAGGAAGGACGGGTGATGGGAGGGATTAGCTGCCTGCAGTTGGTGAGGATTGGTAGGAAGCCGTGAGGAACATCTGCCGTGAAGAGATGACAAGTGCTGGTTACCACTGGATTACATACAGCAAGAAGGCACTCGTAAAGACAGGATTTAATGCTCTTGCCATTTCTGGTGGGGTTAGTCTGTTACTCACCTGGGCTGCAGTGTGGTGGGTCTGTTGGGATTTTACTTTCCTCCAAGGCACCTTGATCCTGCACATAGGGCTCCTCCTCTTGTTTGATCTGTGACAGAGCATCACTTGTCAACATGGGGGATTCCGGCCCTGAGAAAGAGAATTACGTCGTTTTACCAATAGCCACTGATTTAAAAGCAGCACCTTGGCTTTGTGCTGGCCATCCGCGCAGGGCGCGGGGATTTCATCCTCACTAACGTCTGCAAAGCACTTTGAGCTCCATGGGAAGACGGTTTTGGAAAGCAAGTCACTAGTTAGTCACTGGGAGATATACTTCATCGGTTACGGGTGGTGTCACAGCCTAGTGAAAAGCACAAGTGCCGTTTTCACTAGGTTGCCCCACAGCAGTGAAAATCCAATCCCATCAACACAACCTTGCCGTGTGACAGACCTCAATCCCTGAGACTAAGAACCTGGGTTCTCAGCCCGAGGCTCACGAACACTGTCCTTCCTTTATTGTTAAATGGGGGAGGGGCCGCAGTTAGGCAGCACGAGGGATCCTGGTATGGAAAGAACGACCGATTTCGAAGGATTTAGAGCTTCAGATTAAAGAGGAAGTTACTCACTTTGTGCAATAGCAATGGTTCTCCGAGTAGGATGCCTATGGGTGCTCCACTGTAGGTGTATCTGGGCCCCTGCGCCTCTAATCAGAGAAGCTAGGTAGCAGCGTTTGTTCGGCCTGCACATGCGCTCTCCCTCCCTCGTGGCCTACCTGGAGGCCATCTAGCGCTGCGCGGGCAAACCACCCTCCGTTCCTTCTCTACCGCAGAGCCCCTTGTCGAGAACTCCGGAGTCGGGGGGAGGAGGGTGGGTGGTGGAGCACCCATAGGATCACACATCTCAAAAAACCATCGTTACTGCACAAGGTGAGTAACGTCCTCTTCTTCTTTGAGTGATGTCCCTATGGGTGCTCCACCGTAGCGACTTCCCAGCGGTATCCCCCATGGCGGGCTGGGGCTTCGGGCTGGAGTCTGTTACTGACGATAGTGCTGAGGAGCCGAAGATGGCATGAGAGGCGGAGTCCCGAGTAATCGCGTAGTGTTCCGCGAAAGCATGGGCAGAGGCCCAGGTTGCTGCCCTGCAGATTTCTGAGACATGGACGTCTTTAAGAAACGCGACCAAGGTAGAAACGGCTCTCGTGGAGTGCTTGCAGCTTCCTGACGGGGCAGCAGGTAACGCACATGGTCACAGTGGTTAGTGCAACCGGAGACCCATTTCGAGAGTCTCTGAGCTGATATTGTGGTGCCTCTGGATCTTTCTGCGAATGAAAGGAAGAGTTTAGGAGACTTCCTAAAGTCCTTAGTCCTGGCCAAATAAAATGTGAGGGCTCTCCTAACAGCCAGCATATGCAGTATCGCCTCTCTATTGTCACAGTGAGGTTTTGGAAAACAGGCGGGGAAATGAATTAGTTGGTTCATATGAAAGGATGAGGTTACCGTGGGTAGGAGCGTGGGACGTGGCCTCAGGGTGACTTTGTCCTTAAAGAAGACCGTGAACAGCGGGTGCGCCAACAACACTGCTATTTCTGCATCTGCCGTGCTGAGGTAATGGCCACAAGGAATGCTGTCTTCACGGACCGGCGTAGGAGGGAGCAAGTGGCCATGGGTTCAAAGGGTGTTCTAGTTAAAGTTTTCAGAACCAAGCTGAGGTCCCATGTTGGAGTGGGTGATCTGACCTGTGGGAAGAGGTTTCTCACGCTCGTGAGGAATCTGCGAGTTGCTGGATGGGCGAACACTGAGTGTCCGTCCACCTGACGGTGAAAAGCTGCTATGGCCGCTAGATGTACTTTAACGGCGAGGTGAGAGAGAGACCAGACCTTCTGAGACCTAGAATAGAATCTAGGATCAAAGGGAGGGAGGAGGATGTGGGAGCCACTTGTTTGGAATTGCACCAACTTTGGAAGCTGTGCCCGGGTGGGCCACTCTAAGAATGCCACACTCAGGGCAGACTGCAAGAAAGAGGGCCCGCAATCCCCCAGAACTGGTGGTTTATTCTATAATAGAGTCACCAAACCAATATCAAACGAGCTTTTGTAGCACCACACTGGTTAACAAGAAGCCAAACACAGTCTCCTTTAAGCATTCCAGTCCTTGGCTCCGATGTAGGCAAACAGGTCTAATCTAGTCTGCCTAATCTGCCTCCTTGGGGGGCACGTAATATTTTTTGTCTGCCCTCTTGCAGGTTGGTGCAATAGAGGCGTGTCTGCCAGATGGCCTTGGCAGGGTCTAAAAGCACCTCATTGACTGGGAGGGCAATTCTGGAAGAGGAAGAGGTGTGCAGTATGTCCACAATTTGTGGTGTGAGTCTTTCACTTCCTTGAAGGGAGTTTGCAGAGCCTCAGACACCCTCTTGGAAAAGCTTAAAATCATCAGCTAATGATGGAGGAGGGGGCATCACCACCTCATCAGGTGAGGAGGAGATGTTCATTGGTGGAGTGGTTTTCACCTCTAGTCTGGCCTCCTGTTGCTTGAAAGTTTCTTCCCAAGCCTCCAGGGCTCTGGATACAGAGGCCGGAGGGGATGGTCCGGTGGACTCTCTGTGGGAGATTCTAGATCCCCGAGAGGTGTGGGGTCTGTAGGCTGCCCGTGGATCCCAGTAAGGCAACTGAGGGGGAAAGGGCATGGGTGGCACTACCCATGGGTGACCATACCAGGAAGATTGGGGATCTGAGCGTGGGTGCAGCTGTGGAGGTCTCCGATGCTGTAACGGAGGGTTGTGACGTAAGACCAGAGACAAGTGGTCCTCCTGGTCACGGTCTGACTCCCCGCTGGAGTAGGGTGGGGCTGATAAGGGCGCTGGAGGTGAATGCCCTGGTGCCGATGGTGGTTCTGGGGACCGAGATGGGCTCGGTGCTGGAGCTGGTGTTACCCGGGGTTCTTAACCCAAAGCTCTCGGTAACGTTTACTCTGTGCGAGGTGATGTCAGGACATAAATCAGGGGAGACACGGCCGTCTGGCTGATCGATGGCTGGCAACACAAGGGTGCTTTCACTTAAAGCTCAACTTTACTTAGTCTCAAGCACTTACCCACGTCCGCAACAGGTTAGTAACACACCCCAACCGGCGATAATTACCAACGCTGAGTGGGGCTCTCGAGGGACACAGTGGCAGGCTGCCGGTGGCCAAATCTGCCGGTGGGCACCGCAAGATGTATCCAGAGGGAGAGTCCAAAAAAGAGTCTCCAAACGAGTCCAACTATCTTAAGCTTTTCCCCCTTATTTATACATTAGCAATAGAACGACATGTCCCTTAAAGAAACCTTGTTAAGTCAGCAGTTCCAATGGGCAAGCAAGAGGTTCCTTCTGATTATTGATTAAGCAGGTGTGGGTTTTTCCAGAGTTTGCAGCCTTGAGCCCCCAATAGACATTCCTGGGGTGCATCCTGCTCTTCTAAAATGTATGTATCAGCACCTTCAACACAGTTCTTATCAGGAAGGACACANCCGCTGGAGTAGGGTGGGGCTGATAAGGGTGCTGGAGGTGAATGCCCTGGTGCCGATGGTGGTTCTGGGGACCGAGATGGGCTCGGTGCTGAAGCCTGGGTACCGAGTAGTGGGGACTCTAGGGACCTTATGGTTGTGGAGGAACCAGAGAAGCAGAACTCCGGTGGTACCACTGTGGACGATGCTGTCAGGGACCGTTGTTGATGCCGACTCGTCAGTAACGACGGCCTTTTATGTGCGGCTCGTTCCAACAGGAGCTGCTTTGAAGTGCTCCGTGCCAAGGATCTTTTTGTTGGCACCAATTTCGTAGAGACGGTACCAACAGTGGTGCCCGTTCCCCAGCCTGGGCCCCGTGGGTCCCTAGGCATTACTGTGAGCTCTTGGTGCCACGCTTTGGAGTCATTGGTGCCGAAGTGACCGAACACACCGGGGATGGTCAAGAGCTCGGTTTGAGGGCTTGCAGCCCTTTTTTCTAGAGACTTTAGAGGGGCAGTCAGCCGACTTTCTCTGCGATTCTCCCTCTCTGGAGATGACCTTCATCCTGGAGAGGATTTGGGGCCAGGATCAGACGCCAGTTTTAAGAGCAGCCTCCACGGGGAGGAGTTTCAAGTATTGTTGCCGTTTCTTTCGGGATCTAGCCTTCAGCTGCTGGCAGAAGCTGCACTTCTGCGGAATACCTGCCTCTCCGAGAGACGCAGGATGCAACAAGAGCGTCCGTCCATCACTGGCATTGCCTCCCTGCAGGAGAGGCACCTTTTAAAGCAGGGCAGGAAACGGTCATGCCCCTACTTAGGCACCGACTTTTTGGGTGCTCTGGAGCTGAAGCACCCACGGAAAAAAATAGTGGATGCTCAGCACCCCTTGGCAGGCCCCACCGGTCAGCTCCTACTCCTCCCCCCAGCACCTCCTGTCCGCCGAGGATCAGCTGTTCAGCGGTGAGCAGGAGGCGCAGGGGGCAAGGGGGAGGAGCGGGGGCAGGAAGAGGTAGAGCGAGGCGGGGGTGGAATGGAAAAGGCAGGGTGGGGCATGGCCTAGGGGAAGAGGTGGAGTGGGGGCGGGGCCTGGGGCGGAGCAGGGTTCGAGCACCCCTCGGGAAACGGGTCGACAGAGGATTTATTTTTTTTAAGAGTCAAAAAAATAAAATACCCTGTGGCTCTCTAGGCACTACAAACGCTAACGGAAATGCAAAGAACTAAAAACTGAAAACTACTTGTTCCGTTCCCGGGCCAAGGGCGCTGGAGAAGGAGCAGAGGGCGGTTCGCCTGCGCAGCGCTAGATAAACTCGAGGCAGACCACAAGGGGGAGAGGGCGCATGTGTGGCCGAACAGACACTGCTACTTAAATTGTCCAGTTAGAGGCACAGATACACCTACAGTGGAGCACCCATAGGGACGCTAACTGAAGCAGCAGCAGCACTCACCTGTGCAAGGCTCCACAGGGATTTCTACTCTCTCTGAGTCCTGCTGATCCCGGACACATGGTTCTTCCCCTTGTTCAATACGGGCTAAGATGTCAGGCTTGGAAATGGCATAATCTATTGCAAAGAAAAGAATGACAGCAGGGAACACGACGTTACAAAGAATTGCAGATTTTCAAAAGAATGGTGGGAGCACTGCTCTTTCGAAAATCTGGCCTCGGTGGTGGGCGCTGAGCATTTGAAAATGTGGCTCTTAATCTCTCTGGGCCTCAATTCCCCATCCATAAAATGGTGACGCTACTGCCCTGCCTTACGGGGGTTTGTGAGGATAAGGCACGTGGGTGCTACCTACAGTGACGGAGCGTGTATAAGAACCAAGAGAAGTCAGAAGTGGACATCATCAGCTTTCTGTAAAGATGACTCAGGCCGGAGCAGATAAATGCAATTATTATCCAGCGGGAGAAAGCACAGGACATGGAGAGCTCAAGCCACCACTGGGTAACTTTCACTCTCTGTTCCTATGGGAGGATGCACAGAGTTGAACTTTCAGAAAAGCTTCGAGAGCTACAAGTGCTGACCTAGCAAAATGCAATGTAAGTGGAGGATAACTCCGACCTGGATTCAGCCCACAAACTGCGCACAACTTACCGCTTCTAATGAAGGAGGGAAAACGGATCCTTACCCAGCGAGATCAAAGTCTCATAATTCCCCTTCATCACGTTCTTGTAAAGCTCCTTCTGCCATTCGTCTAAGCTCCCCCACTCCTGCTCGTTGAAATACACTGAGACGTCATCGAACGTCACCGGCACCTGAAATCACACGCGTTGCATGCTCAGCGCCTGCTGCTTTTGTACCATCCTGTTAACAGCTCCTTACATCTTTTATTAGTTATGAGACAAGGAGCACAAACAGCCCCCTGCCCCACTGTCACCACAGGCAGTCACTAGCCCTCTGGACAAGGCAAGGCAGCCTTTCTTCCGTCCCTGTCCTTTAAAAGGACTTCAGGACCTCCCCACCTCCAGGGGACCCCTGCACTGCTGTTGCTTAAACCTTCATCCCTCTGCAGGCTGCTGACAAGCCTCGCTGTGTACATGCTGGGGCCACATACATCACCCATCCCTCTACCAGCCACTTCCTTCTTGAATTTGCAACTATAGTGCCGTGGCTCATGGGGCATCCCCAGGGCCACCGAGAGCAGGTTCTGGCCCCAGTGAAAAAAAAATTTCGGGCCCCCCAGCAAGGGCGGACTGGCTAAAAATCTTTACACGAGATTTGTATTGATGTGCAAAAAAACCCAAATATGCCCTGTCTGGTATACAAATGAAACATGGAATACGAAAAGAAAACATTTATTCTTAAAGAACATATAAAAATAAAAATGTAAAGAACATATAAAAAAACAAACCAAAATCACATATAATATATCACATTATTATAATTCACATTGCAGTAAATACTCGCAAAATGCAACCTCGCAAATTGCAACACTCGTATAATGCAACATATTTAAAATTAACTACTCACAAAATGCAACTGCTTTTTGTTTTTCACTAGAATGTTAAATTTTTACATTTTTATAATTTTGACATGAGATCTTGTTTATTTGAAAACTAAGAGAAAATACAGTTAGAAATATTAAAAAAAAAATATATATATATATATATTTTGTAAAATATATATGTAGGCCATTTAACCTTTTGTAATTAAAGAATAACTAAAAATTTTAAAATATATACTTTATCATAATAAAATAAAAATTTACCCAAAATTCCCAAATTGCAACTTTATTCATAAAAAGCTACATTTGTAAAACAATCGATTCAGGAAAGTTGCATTTTGCAAAATTTACTGTATCATATTTGTATCAGTGGAGCTTTACGAGCTTAGCGATTTGCAAATAAATCAATAACTTCAGAAAAAACACATTTTCTCGCTAATTCAGCCTCAACTGACAGTAAACCTAAATCTGCCAATCGGTTTTGGGCCATTGTAGACCTTAACACATCTTTTATTCTAGAAAGACAACTGAAAGAGCGTTCTGCTTGAGCCACTGTTACTGGTATGGTGCAGAACAACCTTAAAGCAACGACTACGATTGGAAAAAGAATTTCAAGTTTTAATTGTCTTAGTTTATTCAAAAGGTTTATTGGCGAAAGAAAATTTTCTTGCAAATTTGATTTGTATACTGCCTTAAGATGTATTAGCTTGTCGCAAATATTTTCGCTAATATCCTGTTCATAATTACTTTGCAGTTTTTTTGCCTTTTCTAGAATTTCTTCATCCTCTAATTCGTGGAATTTCCATAAAACGCTGAATAAAGAATTTATTGCTTCTGCCGCCTCAAATCGTGTTGTCATATTGCCAATAGTGTCCAAAAGAACATTAAATACATTGCACTTGAATATCTCTTCCAGGCTTGAGTTTAAAGATTCTTCAATTATTGTCAATTCGTCAGATTTTCTTTTCCTTTTTCTTTGTCGTATTAACTGGGAGGAGTGGTAGATACGCTGGAGGGTAGGGATAGGATACAGAGGGACCTAGACAAATTAGAGGATTGGGCCAAAAGAAACCTGATGAGGTTCAACAAGGACAAGTGCAGAGTCCTGCACTTAGGACGGAAGAATCCCATGCACTGCTACAGACTAGGGACCGAGTGGCTAGGCAGCAGTTCTGCAGAAAAGGACCTAGGGGTTACGGTGGACGAGAAGCTGGATATGAGTCAACAGTGTGCCCTTGTTGCCAAGAAGGCTAACGGCATTTTGGGCTGTATAAGTAGGGGCATTGCCAGCAGATCGAGGGACGTGATCGTTCCCCTCTATTCGACATTGGTGAGGCCTCACCTGGAGTACTGTGTCCAGTTTTGGGCCCCACACTACAAGAAGGATGTGGAAAAATTGGAAAGAGTCCAGCGGAGGGCAACAAAAATGATTAGGGGGCTGGAGCACATGAGTTATGAGGAGAGGCTGAGGGAACTGGGATTGTTTAGTCTGCAGAAGAGAAGAATGAGGGGGGATTTGATAGCTGCTTTCAACTACCTGAAAGGGGGTTCCAAAGAGGATGGATCTAGACTGTTCTCAGTGGTACCAGATGACAGAACAAGGAGTAATGGTCTCAAGTTGCAGTGGGGGAGGTTTAGATTGGATATTAGGAAAAACTTTTTCACTAGGAGGGTGGTGAAGCACTGGAATGGGTTACCTAGGGAGGTGGTGGAATCTCCTTCCTTAGAGGTTTTTAAGGTCAGGCTTGACAAAGCCCTGGCTGGGATGATTTAGTTGGGATTAAGTCCTGCTTTGAGCAGGGGGTTGGACTAGATGACCTCCTGAGGTCCCTTCCAACCCTGATATTCTATGATTCTATGATCGTAAACTCAGCCTGCATACCTAAATTTTCAGCGACTAGCTTGCATTCATTTAAGATGGATTGCCAACTATTTCTGATTGTTTTCAAATCATCCAGAAGACTGAAAAGATTTTCAACGTCGACATCGATTGTAGTCTTTCGTGCTTATAAAACAGTGCTTATATAATTTATAGCTGTAAGAATTTTCAGCCAAACAGATGCCATCAAAACACATTCAAATGATTCTATATATATTTTTATACCATTTAGATCTGTTCGAATTTCTGAATTTAGATTTAATTCCAGCACTGACTCGATTGCCTTCTTAATCGCGGGAAGATTTTTTGCAAAGGGTTTAACATTCTCAACTCTAGCAGACCAGCGTGTGTTTGACATGGAGTGGAGCGAACTACCAATGTTTTCTTTCAAAATGTCCCACTTCTGAGGACTGCCACTAAATATATTATAGAGCTTTTGTAGGACTCCAAAAAATTGTATTACCTCAGGACAACATTCTGCCGCATGAACACCGCATAGATTCAAACTGTGACAGGCACAAGGAGAAAAAATAGCTAGCGGATTGATTTGTAAAATTCGAGCTTGAGCAGCCTTGTACAATCCACTCATATGAGAGCCATTGTCGTAGCCCTGTCCACGACACTCACTTATTGGAACATTGCATTTTTGAACCGTCTGTAGAATTAAATCTGCGATGGCTTTCCCTGTTTTTTTATTACAGTTTACAAATTCTATAAATCTTTCTAAAACTTCATATTCATTCATTTGTTTGTTTACAAGATCATAACGCAAAATGAATGTAGTTTGCTCCATATGTGCCAAGTCTGGTGTCGCATCTACAATGATGGAAAAATACTTTGCAATTTCTCTTTCTTTTAAAATGCAGCTAAATACATATTCGGCACAGCATGAAATAAATTCATTTTGGATTTCTGCTGACAATAATGTACTGGCAATCTTTTTTTCTCAAATTGCAACTGTTTTACTCTTTTCAAATGCTCTGCTAGTAAAGGGTCGTAATGGCTTATGATTTCTAACATTCCTAAGAAATTGCCATTTCTTGAATCTCCAATTAAGTGGCTACTTCCCCTAAAAGCCAATCCATGTTCTGCAAGAATCAAAACGACATCCAGAAATCGTCGTAATAAGTCTTTCCATACTTGTGTTTCACTTTGTATTTTTTGCAATAATAAACAATTAACTGTAGTATTCTTATTAAGATTCTTTAGTAAATTTCGCCACTCTACATAACATGCTCGGTGATTATTACGATTTTCGTGTTCAGGTATTCTGTTGTAAAGTTTTTTATAACCTTTAGAAGGTCTCCAGCCAATTTCAGCTGTGAAAATTGAACGATGAGCTTCTGGATGTTTACAGAATAAACGACAGGGAAAACAGAACAAGGCTTGTTTAGTTTTACTCCACACCAACCAGTCTCGAGGAACTACTTCATTATTCCTTAAGCGAAAATTCAATACATAAACAGGAAATTGGTTGCCATCTTTATCAGGTGGTAAAATTTTAGGATATGGTTCCGGACCTCGGCGAATGGCAACTTCTATTTCATTGACTCTGAAATTTGATTCTAGAAGGCCAATATCAAAATTTAATAGCTTCTCATTATTTAGCGCAATTTCAGAAGTTGACGATATTATTTTTGTCGAGCAAGAAGTGGAACAAGCCTCGGTGACGGTAACATCAGTTTTATCTGCAGAAGTGTATTGTGGTTCCAAAGATAGTATAGTGCTCGAATAACAAGTTGCTATATTACTAGAACCACTTTCATTATTAGAGCTATTTTTATTCACTTCATCATTTTCTCTTTTTTCAATTCTTTCTTTTGAAACAATTTCAACTTCACTTGTGACTAACTGATTTCCTTTCTGATCTTCAGACGAATGAGAATGAGAGGAGATGGTAAATCCGAGACATTCAAGAGTTCTTCGACCTACAGCAGCTCTTTTATCTCTTTCTTTTTGTTCTTTCTGTTTTTTTGCACCAGATTTGTGATGATAATCCATGGTAAGAATTGAAAAGGGGTAAAAAAACGTTATCTAAAATTAAAAAATGTATTATAGTTATTTTAAATTCACTGCAATATAAAATAAATGCGTGCTCTCATTTTTATGTTAATAATAAATACGATAATATTCGTACCTGTTGAGAATATTAAGATCCTATTGACTAATATCAATAATATAAGCACCCACACGATCGTTGCTGAACTAACCATACACTTTAAACATTACACATTGTGTTGTGTTACACATACAAGTTTATCACACAACAACTTTGTTGTATTCGCACGGTGTTCACTTACGAAAACATACAAATGCGACTGCGCATTATAAGATGAGACTGCACTGTCATACTGTCAAAGCGCAGAAGCGAATGTTCATATAGAGTCGGAAATACTCGGAAATGCTCGGTTCACGGCAAGTTCGCAAGCCGTTATTTAGAATTGTGCGTGCATTGAACATGAAATATATATTTTGTTAAGAATTACATTAAATTACAATTATATTCTGTTCTTAATATGTAATTAGTAGTTCTTTGGTTGATTAGAGTCTATATTGGCCGATAACTGACAGAATTTTGTATATCATTATTATTTTCTTTGAAATTCACCAATTTTACAATGGATGTCAAAAACAATCGACAAATAATGATACTACCGAGAATGACAAAAATATATGCAACATAGTCGGGCCCCGGGCCCCCTTCCGGACTGCCGGGCCCTGGTAATTTGTACTGGCTTCCCCCCGCTCTCGTCGGCCCTGGGCATCCCAAAGTGGTCCCAAGAATTCGCAGCATGGTGAATGAACAAGACCATCTGATAATTCTATATTATATTTTGCTCGCATCCCTCGGCATGAGCTGGGACACTGTTACCTGGGGGACCTGACCCTTAGTGCCTGGGGGGAGTCTCAGGATCCAGAAGTTCCTGTTTTTCAGCAGGTTCTCCACGTTCTCCAGCCTCCTCTGCAGCAGATTATTCTCCTGGATCAGAGTCTCCAGCACGGCCCACTTACTCTCCAGCTGGTTCCCAAACTCCACCACTGTCCTCTCACAGTCTATTAGTTTCTTCTCAGTTGTCCCCGTTCTCCCCTCCAGGTTCAGCCACCGTGTGATGTGAGCCTCCACCTTCCTCTCCACGGCTTGGACTGAAGTCATTACAGCCAGGGAAATCGCTGCTGTGCCCAGCTGGGTTTCTCTCACAGTTTGTTCCGGGACGGCAAGGGGTTGTAAAGGCATCACATCCGGTTGCTCCGAGTCCGGTTCCAGAACCTGTTTGCAAGGACAGCGAGTGAAAACTGAGCCGGAGATCATACTCTGATCTAGCGGCAGAGGCAAAATTAGGGTGACCAGATGTCCCAATTTTATAGGGACAGTCGTGATACTCGGGGGTTTTTCTTATATAGGCGCCTGTTACCCCCCACCGCCTGTCCCGATTTTTCACACTTTCTATCTGGTCACCCTAGGCACAATACAGAGCTGCTCCCACGCTCCATGCCGCTCCGCACTTCCCAGGTTTCAAAGGACAGGCTCGCGCTCCCCGTGCGGCTGTCACAGATCGACTGATACTTTCATCACAGGCGTCAGGTGGGCCCGCAGACCTTACCCCGTGACATCCAGCGCCACGCAGGGCGGGGGTCTGATGACAAGACTCAAGGGGTTTATTAGGGCCCCGTTACCTGCAATTCTATTAAGTGGGTGGCCGCATTTTTAGATCCCGGCATTGCGTCGCTGGGCCCAGGTTCGTCTGAGTCTTGGGTGGAAGGTTCCGGTCACCCGTGTTGGTGCCTCGCGGTCCCCACGTGGGATGCCGGGTAGTGCCAGCCAGGAGAGACTCTCGCTGGCCCAGGAAGAGCTCTGACCTCGCCCCGCTGGCCGGGCTAGTCCCAAGGAGCCCCAGGGCAGCCGGCGGTGGGTTTGGGGGTTAGATGTCCGAGGGGTCGCTCTGGGACCCGCAGCAGCGCTAGGCCACGGCCTCTGCTGGGACCCGGCGGCCGAGTTCATTTCCCCGCTAACCCGGAGGTGACCGCAGCGTGCGGCAAACCCCGGAGCAGGAGAAACGGGCCGGGATCGCCCCCGCCCGGCCGGGCAGCACCGCGCTCCCCGCGGCCCGGCTCCCGGGGCCCAGGCCGGGCGGGGAGAAGCTCCCGGGGCCCGAGGCTCCCCCGCGCGCCCGCCCGCCGGGCCCTTACCTGGGCAGCGGCCCGCTCGGCCATGGCCCCCCCGGGCGGGGCTTCTCCAGCGGGCCCGGCCCGGCCGAGCTCCGCTCCCGCTCCGGGCTGGGCAGAGTCCCGGCGCCGCCTCGCCACGGGCCGGCCCCGCTGCCGGGCGGAGCAGAGCGAGCGCAGCCGGGAGGGAGGGAGGGAGGGAGGGAGCCGCGGCCTGGCTGCCGGGGCCCGGGAGCGGCGGGGAGGAGCCGGGCGGCAGCGGCCCCTGGCGGCGGGGATGGCGGCGCCGGGCCGGGAGGCTGGAGCCGGCCTGAGCGCGGCTCGTTCTGGGATGTGACAAACCCCGCAGCGGGGATCAGGGGCTGGGAGCCGCTAGGTTCGGGCTGCGCCTCAGCAGCCGCCCCGGCCCGGCAGCCTCTGCCCCTGGTGCGGACCCCGCGGGGCTGCAGCAGAAACACCCGGGGCCGGAGGGGGGGACTCCTGGGCGAGCTGGGAACCCAGCACCCCACCGGGTCAGACCGCGGGGCCATGGGGCCCCCTCTGACTGGGGCCTGGGCCAGCTGCTGCATTGGGACTGAACAGACCAGGGCAATTATCCAGGGATCCCTCCCGTCACCCACTCCCGGCTTCCGCCCGTCAGAGGTTTAGGGGCACCCAGAGCCTGGGGTTCCACCCCTGAGCATCCTGCCTCATAGCCATTGATGGACCTGTCCTCCATGAAGCACTGGAATGGGTTCCCTAGGGAGGTGGTGGAATCTCCTTCCTTAGAGGTTTTTAAGGTCAGGCTTGACAAAGCCCCGGCTGGGCTGATTTCGTTGGGGATTGGTCCTGCTTTGAGCAGGGGGTTGGACTAGATACCTCCTGAGGTCCCTTCCAGCCCTGAGATTCTATGAATGTATCTGGTTCTTTTTTGAACTGTTCTAGTCTTGGCCTTCACAGCATCCCCTGGCAAGGAGTCCCACAGGCTGACTGTGCGTTGTGTGAAAAAATACTTCCTTGTGTTCGTTTTCAACCTGCTGCCTGTTCATTTCATCTGGTGACCCCTGGCTCCTGTGTTAGGTGAAGGAGTAAATAACACGTCCTTATTTACTTACATATTCACTGTACGTTAGAGCCTCACCTGCCTACCAAGTCCACCACTGTAAGCTCCTGCGAGGCAGACACCTGTCTCTCCGAGGAAGTGCCGAGCTCACTCGTGGACACTACAACAAGGCCTCATTGTCCCAGCTGCCTGCAAGAGCCTGGATTGTGATGCTGCGTAGCAATGCAGTGACACCACAAAACACACTGCTACCTGCTAGACGTCTTGCTGAGCCGCACTGTGACACAGCAGGCGAAAGGTGGGGTCTGTTTCCTGCCCTCTGAAACGCAGCATCGAACACAGGCTGGGCTGAGCTCCAGCTGCCCACTCCGGAGCCTGTTACTGCACACGAACAGGAGCCAGTAACCACCGCAGGGCAGAAAAATAGGTTCTCCTCGAAAGTGCTCCCTGCCTTGGCCGCCTGGGGCCTGGCAGTGTTAAAAAGGGGAAGCCCAGCTCAGGCTCATGCAAATCAAGCTGACCCGCAGGCTACCCTGATCACATCCTCCTGGACAGACGATCACAGACTCTGCCCTTTGCTCCTACATTCCCGCTTTTCCTCTGGGGCTCCACCCAGACTCAGGGATGCTTTGGGCAGGCACAGCCCCTTCTCTTGGCTAGGGTTCGAGTTACAAGAAGGCCTCAACCCACCCAACCTCCATTTTTGTGGGTGCAAAGTGGATCCAGTTCCCACTCCTGTCCTGGCACTAAGAGGGGCCATCGATACCGGTCTGTTTCAGATGTCCACAGACCGTGGGCCACAGAATTCAGGGGGGTTCCACCTGCATATGGCAGGGCTGGAGTTTGTCTGAATATCTGTAGCAAACTGTACACTCCCCCCTCCCTGTTATTTAGAGACCAAAACACTCTTCTCCCCTCTGCCGCAGGAGGACAGAAAGGAGCCAAGGCCCATGGAATTAGCTTGTACAATTTTATTTACAGACTTTAGAAAAACCCCATTTCTACCAAGCTGCTCTTTACATGTTTCTGGAGCAGACAGGTTTACAGCAGCCCTTTGACCCTGGAAATCATGGGAAGGGGATTCTCTTCCCCTGGCCCCTCCTGAAAAGGAAACCCCAGTGTATTTTGGGTGTCAGAGTGTCAGTTCCAAAATGCGCCCAAAGCCTCTCAATTGAAACTAAAGAAAAACCTCAGCAGCCCAGATCTGTGATGCAGAATAAATACCTCGACGTGTGAGCCAAGGCAGAAAAGGAGAAGCCCACACAGGCCTGGTAACAGGCTGAGCTGGGGAGGTCAGAGAAGACAGGCAGCCAAAAGCAGCATTTTGAAAGTAATTTAAAAAAAAACAAAAAAAAACAGCTTATTTTGACATTTCGCTGTGTATGTTTCCACTTCCCTTAAGCAGGTAGGAACGTGGACTAGAACCAGCAGCACCAAGGATTTATCTCAATCCAAACCTAATGTTCTAGAAACGAGTTAAGCTCCAAACCTCCGGCTGGGATTTTTTGAAGGCACCGAAGGGAGCTCGGTGTCCAGCTCCCATTGACTCTGAGTGGAATTTAGGCACCTAATTCCCAAAGGCTGTTCTAAAAATCCCAACCTGGCTGTCCTCGCTGGAGGAGAACCGTCCATGACTGCAACTCAGGGCCTGCGTCCCCACGGCCTGGCACCCTCTGCTCTCAGTGACACTGGCCCAGAGGGGGAGGCTGCAGCAAGCTGATCCAGAAGCATTCTGCACCCACTTTGCACAGGGGAAAAGACTGCACAGGGTACAGGGCAGCAGAGAACTACGCCCTCTGAGTTCTCCCAGCGCCGAGAGTTAAATTCCTGGGCTGTTTCTGAGTCGGTAACAGCTTCGATATTTCTACCATCAAACCAGAACGGCTGAGCAATCAGTCCTGTTCTGCTTTGGAACAGAGGGGCCCAGGGTTGATTCCCTGCTGAGGGCCCAGGGGCCCGTCCCCGAGGAGGAGCACGTCCTGCTGTGACTCTCGGCAGGTAACAGGGAGATGCTCATACTGGGAGTTTTTCCCACACTTGGTGCATGCACGCAGTTGCTCTCCACTGTCTGTGATCTCGTGTCTCAATGACATCGGAGCAGCCAATTGGCTGGGAGCGGGGAGGACTGGTCACAAGGGGCGGAGCTTTACCCCTGTGACCTGGCCCCAGGTCAGTACCGGCCAAGCGTCCTTAGCATCAGAGGTGGTCGGAGCCCGTTGGTCAGCCTGTCCAGTTACCAACAGGCAGAGCGTGCGACCCAGACCCCCACTGGAGTCTCCGCGGTTAGGAGTGGCGCAGCCACCCCAGAACGGAAGGGCCTGGTGGGGACCACTGGCATGGTCATTACACGTGCCGGGGACGGAGACTGTCACTGTCCAGCCCTGCTTAACCTGGCATCTTCCACATGCGCCAAATCCCCAGCCCGGGGGATAGGCAGAGGTGTGGAGGCCTCACGGCGCTCAGGGCAAAGTGGGGAGAGCTGGAGCACCGGGCACTTTGGCCGAGCCCCTGTACAGGTTTGGGTGGCTAAGGTGGCACAGGAGCCAGGTGCACAAGGCGAAAACTGCCCCGTGCCCAGGGATTCTCAGCTGGCCCAACCTGGCTGCTTTCTGCCCCTTCGTGCCGCCCGGACACGGGTGCACAAAGGGACCCGAATGCACCGGCCCGGCTGGCTCGTGGGGTGTGACCGAGGCTGTTCCCACAGCGAGCGACGCCTCCTGCCTGGATTCTCAGTGTCCCTGTTTAACCCTCCCCGTGTTCAGGAGCGGCGGCTGCTCCTCCCAGCGGGTGCTGGCCCCGGTAGCGCTCCGACCCGACGCGTTCCCCACCACGGAGCTGGGGGAAGCCCTGTCCCCGCACTCTGCACCGATGGTTTCTCTGCAGGGCTCGGGTGGGCAGCGAACCCCGCCCCAGGGACTCTATTCCCGGAGGGTCTCTGCCTCGCCTGGCCCAGGGCCGGCTGGCACACGGGTGGGATGTAACACGTGTCACGTGGGCACAGTAGGGGGTTGGCTCCGCGCTGCCAGCCCCGCAGTGCCCTGGGCAGGCTCGTGCAGGAGACGAGTCCTCTGGTGCTCTGCCAGGCTGTCCTGGCAGGCAAAGCCCCGCCCACACAGTGCCCTTGGAGGGACCCACTGGTGCGTGGCCAGGTGGCACAGGCGGGCGAAGCTCCTCCCACTGGTGCTGCGTGTGCTCCTCGGGGACAAAGCCCTGGCCGCAGGCAGCGCTGACGGACTTGTGCTCTCAGAGGTGGGTCTTCTGGTGAGCCAGGAGCGTGTCCCGCTGGCTGAAGGCCTTGCCGCAGGCGGGGCAGGAGAAGGGCTGCTCGGCCGTGTGGAGCTCGTGGGGGAAGAGCAGGGGCCGTTTCTTGCGGAAGCGCTTCCGGCACTCAGCGCAGGTGAAGGGCAGCTTGCCCGGGGGCATGTGCTGGTGCTGGAGGCAGCACTGAATCCGGCCGACGCTCTTGCCGCACTCTCTGCACTTGGCGGGCTTCTCCGCCAACAGGCTCTTCTTGGGGCTTAGCAGCGACTGCTTCTGCCCCAAGCACTTCCCACGCTCGGGACACGGGCCGGGCCGCTCGCTCCCCACGGCTCTCTGCTGGCCCCCGGCCGCTCGGAGCTCCCCAGTGCCCCTCTTGCCCTGAGCCGACCTCCCCAGGACGCTTCTCTGCCGAGCCGCAGGGCCCTCGCCGGGGCTCTGGACCACGGTCCCTTTGGACGTTGCACAAACGGCCCCGGGGGGGCCTGGGCCCTCGCCCCCCTCCGCACGAAGCTCCTCTGCAAGTTGGAGCGGGATCTCACCTGCCGGGGCAGAAGAAAGCAGCCGTTATTCACGTCACCTGCCGGGCAGGGAGGGAATTCTGCGATTCAGGGGCTCCTGCTCTGGAGTCAAGGCCCATGAAGTTGGCCGTGGGGAGCGAGCTGGGACACTCCTCGAGATGCTGGGTTACCGGACCGGGCTCTGCAAACCCTTTGTTCCCCTAGAGAAGGGCAGAGGGGACGTTTCCCCATCTCACTGTCTGCGGTGCTGGGGTCGGACCTNGATTCTGTTCACAGGGAAGAGCAGGCTGGGAATTAGCAGACGGTTTCTAACCTCCTGCAAGGGGCTCCCGACAGAAGTGGAGGCAAGAGAAAGGGGTTTGAAGGTGGAGCTTGTATGTTTCTGAACGGGTCGGGTTAGTCTATCCAGGGTTAAATGCACTTGCCTACAGACAATCTGGTTTTGCAGGTTCTGTAAAGGGCAGGCACTTCTCAGTTGTGGGAAGGCGTGAAAGGAGGAGTCCAACCAGCTGTGCCTGGCACCAGGGGACGCGTTGCTGGAAATATTAAACCGGAACCACAGCTGATGAAGTCAGAAGGAAAATTCCTGGCCCAACTGGCCCAGGCCAGAGAAAAGACAACTCCGAACTGCCTAATCCCTGGCTTTTAGCGACGAGAACGGCCGGCGATAGGACGTCACTTGTTTGTGAAAGGGTATAGAGGGGGGAGTTTCTAAAGGGTTCGTTAGCGTGTCTGCCTGTCCAAGCGGGAGCCAGCCACGTGGGTTTGAGCACCCCGGGCGGGGCCTACTCCTTTTTGTGAGTGTCCTTCGTCAACATTTGTACAGGCTCATCAAGGTTCGTCACTGTTTGGATGTGGCGACTCCTGACTAGTGGGGCTTTTAGGCATGTTGGGAGCAACTGTACAAATTCCGCTTGGATTTAATACAGACATTTCTGGCTCAATTAGTATCTGGTGCCACCCTGAAAAATCAGGGCTATAAACAAACTTCCAGCAATGGGTTCCATGCTGGGGTGGCCTGCGATAGCGGGCACTGGACTCCGGGTCCCAGAGGTCC
>QXTE01000112.1:4521482-4598287 GCA_003942145.1 Platysternon megacephalum | reverse complement strand
GGGCCTGTCTACACTCCCTTCTCTCAGGGCACAGCCACTTTCCCCAATGGCTGTTGGGGGACGGGGGAGATCTGGGCCTGCTCTCTACTCCAGGTCCTAGCCCAGGGACCCTCTAAGTATCAGCCACATGCCACATCCTTTTAAGTACCTGCGTTTCCCTGGGCCACCTCTCCATAGCCTGTCTTAATTGTCCTGGTAGCCAGCCAGCAGCGATTCCCTCACTTCCCTGGTACCTGCCAGCAACTACCTGACGTAGCCCCTGCAGGCAGCCAGGAGCACCTCTTGTTTCCCCGGTCCCTGCAAGCAGACTTCCCTGCGCTCAGTCCTGCCTGCAGTGAGCTGTCCGTGGTCCTGCTGCTCTTCCAGCCAGCCAGGAACCCAGGGTTTCCTCTTCCAGCTCCAGGCAGCAACTGACTGCTCTGCCTCTGCTGCTCCCTTTTATATGGCCTTTCTGGCCCCTGATTGGCTGATCCAACAGCCCCTCTGATTGGCTGCTTCCCTTGCAGCCACTCTAGGCTGCAGGGGGCCTCCGGATCTAGTCCACCCTGTTACAGGTACCCACACACCCCAGCACTGAATTTGGTCCACTATCTAGAGTTGGAACTGGATGGTTCATACAATTAGTGATAGGACATGGAATCTCTCTCCTAGGCGACTGGTTCAAATCCAGGTCAGTGGGGAACACACGCCATTACCCTCTGGCGGCTGGTTGGGAAGTACCTGAGTAATGCGACTTGGAGTTTCCATGCAGCCCAATGACAGAAACCACCTTCTCAGTTAGAACTAGTAACTGGCCGTTCTAGCCGACAGGCCAAGGAGTGAGTGGGAATGAAGTTCATAGATAAAATGGTGAGACCTCCAGTGCTACCAGCTATACCATGTCACTATGTTCGCTTGGGACTGCAAAGGTTTCCATTAGCTCAAATACAACTTCTGTCTTCAGTCAGGAGATCTGGCATTAACACAACAGAGCCAGAGTCTCTGTGCACGTGTAGAATATGCACAACTCAATACACCCACCATCTAGGCCACATGTAGAAAGCACTGGAGGTGGAGCAATAAGGAACAACCCTGTGTATTTTAATCTCTTTTTAAAATGCACCATCAGTCAAAGACGCGCATTACAAGAATTTTACCTACTGATCAACCAGGAACCAAAAGAATTGACTCCAGCTCAAGTTTATTCTCCAACTCTACCTTCCGCGATCTCACAGCTTCTCGTAAGCAAGTGAAGAAAAAAGAATTACCCAGGGAGATCAGGGCCTCATAATTCCCCTTCATCATGTTCTTGTAAAGCTCCTTCTGCCATTCCTCTAAGCTCCCCCACTCCGGCTCGTTGAAATAGACGGAGACGTCGTCAAACGTCACCGGCACCTGGAATCACAAGCGTTGCACACTCAGTACCTCCTGGGTCAATCCCACCTGTCGTATGAATCAGGAGAGATGGGGAGGATCAATGTCGTCTGGCTATTATTGGGGAAATGATTAGAAATGGGTTTCACGTAAAAACACCCCAGACATCACAGCTAGAGCTGCACGAGGTTATGCTGCTCCCACCCCCGCACCGGCAGAGCTGGAAAGGAAAATTTGAATTTGGTCAGGTGGAGGGTAGAGCAGAGACTGCTTCCATCTCTCCATCAATGCAAGCTGCGGCTCTCCCCCAGGATCCGTGCTGGAGCTTCCATCCCGCCCACCAGGTACCAGGCAGCACAGCTCAAATGCCCCACGTCTGCAGCTGCACCCAGATTCCCCTTTCACAGGGGTGGCCCTTCCCGGGTCCTCGGCAGGTTTCAGGAACTGGGACGATGCTATTGCGGAAGCAGTACTCTCTGAGTACTGATCCAAAGGGGACCATCTGGCCCCAGCGATTAATTGAGCCAGGAGGTCCCTGTGGAGTGACTCTTCGTTCAGGTTTTGCCTACAGAATTTGTTCGCAGAAGCTGCAAATACTGAGAAACATTCAAACTTAACCAAGGTACCTATATGGTCCCACAGTCTGATGTATGCAGCCTCACAAACCCAGTGAGGCAGGGCAGTGCTGTTATGCCCATTGTACAGATGGGGAACTGAGGCACACACACGCTAAGTGACTTGCCCCAGGACACATAAGAAGCCTGGGACTGAGCCCAGGTCTCCTGAGTCCCAGCTCAGTGCCCGATGCCCTAGGCCGTCCTTCCTCCCCTGCAGACATTTGAACACTGTACTGATATGAAGCCTGAGCGCTGATAGCTGTGCGCTGACGCCACGGAGTAACAGCGGGGAGGGAATGGGCCCAGCGCAGCCACGGTGTTCCTAACCAGTGTGATTTTAGGCACCGTCACACAGCTTGGCAGCCAGATCGTATCACTCCCTTCGTCCAAACCATTTCAGGCCGTTGAATAAGGAACAGCCAACGAGGCGTCAGAGCAGCATGTTACAACACAATTGGCCTGTGCGCTATTGTAGCACGTTTCTGTAACTTGGTTAGAACGTACTCTGGCCCTTCCAGAAGAGACACGAGCAATCACGCTCCAGCGCGCGGCCCTGACTGGGGAAATCTTGCTGTGGAGATGGAATGTCAACGGGAAAAGAAATCTTTCAATAGACTGACGAGAGAAAGAGGCCACGGTTTTCAAAAGTGGATGTGTAAAGCAAGGCCTGGTCTACACCTAAAACTTAGGTCGATGTAATTTCGTCGCTCAGGGCTGTGAAAAATTCACATGCCCGAAAGAGGTCGTTAACCCGACCTCTAGGCCCCAGAATTCCTCTGTGAATTTAGCCACCACCTCTTGGAGCGGTGGATTACTACAGTGATGGACGAACCCCTTCCGTCGCAGTAATGAGCGTCTGTAACATTGTAACAGTTCCAGGATACACAGACCCCTCGGCTCAGACATTCACCCTGTTATGCCAAGAGGTACGATGACTGCAGAGGTCACCAACCTCTGACACTGGATGTAAACACTTCTTTCAATTAACATAACCATCAGGGGAAATGAATCCCAAAATCTCCACCTAGGACAAAAGGGGTTGCGAACCTGTGGGAGGAGGGGCACACGCGAGCGTGTAACACACAGAAACGACGACACTGAGGAGGGAGAAAGCCAGCAAGTAGCAGCCTGGGTGTCGGGAACATGGGTTGGTGTTGGACCCTAGAAAAGCCTAGAGAGATTTTGGCTTTGGTGCTGGCTGCACAGGCTTGGGGCTATAAGCTAAGGTGACACTCCTTTAGCCTTTGGTTCCTCTCCTGTGTTGGGAGAAGCAGGACTTTGACCCTTCCTTGTAAATAAACAGCATTCCATCAAAGAAAATACCATCAATATCGAATTCCAGCGGGAACACTCCCAGGACCCTGCACTTTGACTGGCCACACAGGTCACAAAGGGCAATAGTTAGGCAATGAATAAATATCCCGATTTTCCAATATGAAGGTAGGAACCCAGCTTTAGGCACCGACTCTTGAAAAATCTCCGCACGTGATTTAGTTCTGCCCCTCGGCGCCAGCGGGGATATCGTTACCTTGGGCACCTCCCCCCTAGTGCCTGGGGGGAGTCTCAGGATCCAGAAGTTCCTGTTCTTCAGCAGGTTCTCCATGTTCTCCAGCCTCCTCTGCAGCCGTCCATACCCCTGGATCAGAGTTCCCAGCGCGGCCCATTTACTCTCCAGCTGGCTTTCAAATTGCATCACTGTTTTCTCACAATCGACTAATTTCTTCTCTGCTGTTCCCACTCTCCTCTCCAGAGTCAGCAACCGCGTGGCATGGGAATCCACCGTCCTGTCCACAGCTTGGATTGCAGCTACTGCGGGCCACATGGAAAGCTTTGCCGGCTGCAGCTGGCTCTCGCTCTCAGAAGTCTGTCTGGGGTCACAGCGGGATTGGAAAGGCATCGGGCGCTTTGACTCCGGGTCCCATTCTGGAGCCTGTTTGCAAGGACAGGAACGTAAGTGGAGCTGGGGGACTCGTTATTCCACAAACAAAACCCCACTTAAAAGGGACTGAGGCTGAGCAAGTGTGAGCTGCCCCCGAGAGCCAGCCCTGAAAAGCCAGGAAAGGCCAACGGCCTCCTCTGAATCTGCCGTCCACACCGTGCACGTCGGCGAAGCGCCCAGCNGGGGGGTGTCACACCTACCCAGCCAGACCCTGTTAGACAAAGGTTTGGTTTGTGGAATTTCCACAGGGTTTAATACATGAAGTGTAGGAGGCTTTTTGATAGGGGGGGGCTTGGAAAGGCAGAGCTGTCCTTCCCCCCCATTTCTCTGAGGACATGTGGGGATATGGAGAGAGTGGGGGTTTCCAGCAGGGGAGAAGGAAAGAACAGGGTGACTGGAGCTGGGGGATCTAACTGGGTGGATGTGGGAGCTGATAGATCTGGCTGTACTCTCCCTAAAGCCAGCACAACTGTGCCGAATCCCCGGGGATCTGAAGGGGGGAAGGGGGGAGAACAGCCTGTTGAGTGCTGCTCCTTGGCCCTGGCGGCTGCGGGGGCAGGGTTTGGCTGCCCCGACTGCAGCTCTCTGGCTGGGGTTCTGGCTCCCGCCGTACTGCTCATCCAAGCCCTTGTGGCCAGGGAGAGACGGCCAGAGCAGCACTTCCCAACCTCTTTGGCCCAGGACCCTTTGGTAAAAGCTGATGGCCTGGCGCAGCCCAGTAAATAGGCCCGGGGGGGGAGGGGTGTTGAGAACTGCCCCAGGAAGGGGGCTCAGGGCCTGTGGGTGCGTCTGCAGAGCCCACCCCACACTCACCCTACAGCAGCAGCTCCTGTCCTGCAGGGCTGGCTGGGCTCGGCTCCCTGCTCCAAGTGCCGTGACCTCCGGGGTCGCAGCGCCCCTCTAATGGGGGCCAACTGGTCCAAAATCTGTGCGAGTGGCCTTGTGACCTGGCACATGGGTTGCCGCGCCACTCACTCAACTTTGGCTTGGCCGGCCCCGTTGTCATGATGGAGGGGCGGCTGGGCCAAACCCGGGCGGCACTGTGACCCCGAAGATCAGTGCCCAGAGCGGGGAGTCAAGCCCAGCCTGCCTCAGGAGACTGGAGCTGCAGGAGCCGCCACGCACGCGGCCCTTTGAAACATTCTGGCGCTCCAACTTTGGGTCATGACCCACAGACTGAGAAACCCTGGACTAGAGCATCGGCCGCTAACGCTCCAGCTCTGGCTGCTTTGGGGGACTGTGCGCTGGGTCACATCTCCCTGCTGGTCTCAGCTGTACAGGACTTTCAGTCACAAGCTCTGCTTCCACTCACCAGTGCTGAGACGGAGATACGGTAACGCTATGAATCGGGTGTAAAGCCGTGGCAGTTCCAGTTGCCTCTCCTAACTCAAACGGGCACTGCCAAGATTTCTATACTAAATATTCCCCCTGAGATCTTCCCGCTGCTGCCTGAAACCCATCCCCACCCACACCGGGCCGTGCAGCCAAGCCAGAGGTAACGCTTACACTCTGAAGGCCGGATCCTGGGAAGAGCCGAGCACCTCCGGAAAGGTGGAGCTTTGTCAGTACTTCTCAGGAGATGTGCAGCACCTTGTCGCAGGAACAGGTCTTGCCGTAAGACACAGCACAACGAAAGGTGGCAACGAGTATTTGGAATTGTGTCTCTCTTGTGGTAATAGCTAAGAGACCCAGACCCCTCTGTGCCCGGTGCTGTTCAAACTGTTCTGTGTTTGCAGGGCGCCTGGCACAGAGGGGTCCTGGGCCCTGACGGGGGCTCTTAGCCATTACCACAATACACACAAATAATGTTTTCAATTGATGTTATCTGCTTTGTCTTCCCTTCCCTGCCTGCCCCTCCCTGCTCACTCCCACTCCAAATACCTGTTACTCTGTGGGAAGAGGGAGGGGTCGCTATAGGACTGGGGCCCTAAGAAGTAGAACAGGGGTTCTCAAACTGGAGGTTGCGTCCCCTCAGGGGGTCGCAAGGTTATTACGGGGGGGGGGTGTCACCAGCTGTCAGCCTCTACCCCAAACCCCGCTTTGCCTCCAGCATTTATAACGGTATTAAATATATTTTATACGTGTTTTTAATGTATATGGGGGGGGGCGCACTCAGAGGCTTGCTATGTGAAAGGGGTCACCAGTACAAAAGTTTGAGAACCGCTGAAGTAGAATATACACCTGGCTCCCTAGCTCAGGGATGAGCAGTTTGACCCCCCAGCCATTGCTCTCTGCCCTGCAGCCATTAAATACACCCCATTGCCGACCGTCTCCGGCAGCCTGGCCTGACACCCACGGAGCAGCCTTTCCTGACCTCCCCGGCCTCCGTGTGTAGGGTGCCTGGAGAGACCTTGCCCCGCTTTCCAGCGGTGCCTGACACTGGGCCCCAAACCCCGAGGCGCAGGAGGTCAGCAAAGGCCTCTGGCAACGCTGGGCGAGGGAACAAGGCGCTTCTCTCCAGCTCCCACTGACAACCAGAGCCCGAAGCGCCAGGCCGGAGGGGCTGGAGAGAGAGTTTCCAGCCCCTGCCCCGGACAGCAGGACCCAGCCCCCAGGGAACTCAGAGCTACAACCCGGCACCGAAGCCAGGATCAGTTTCACGCCTCTCCCCGTTCACACGCCCCGGGGCTCAGCCCCCGCCCGGCCGGGCAGCACCGCGCTCCCCGCGGCCCGGCTCCCGGGGCCCAGGCCGGGCGGGGAGAAGCTCCCGGGGCCCGAGGCTCCCCCGCCCGCCGGGCCCTTACCTGGGCAGCGGCCCGCTCGGCCATGGCCCCCCCGGGCGGGGCTTCTCCAGCGGGCCCGGCCCGGCCGAGCTCCGCTCCCGCTCCGGGCTGGGCAGAGTCCCGGCGCCGCCTCGCCACGGGCCGGCCCCGCTGCCGGGCGGAGCAGAGCGAGCGCAGCCGGGAGGGAGGGAGCCGCGGCCTGGCTGCCGGGGCCCGGGAGCGGCGGGGAGTCGAGTTTCCGCGCGGCCCGGGACGCTGCTTCCAGGCTCTGCCCCCAGCCTGAGCTAGGCCCGCCCCGGCCACGTGTGCCCGGAGCCCCGGCCCGCCCCTGGCCCAGCAGCCGGGGGGGCTGCGGCAGCACCGAGGGCCGGGCCGGGTTTTCTTCCCATTGAGAAACAGGAGGAAACCCGGGCTCTGCATTTGCCTGATTTGCTTTTAACAGCAACCGCCCTCCCTCGGGGTTCCTGTGTTCGCCTGAAGCCGGGGCAGCTCCCTGCAGTGGGGCTGAGGGTGACCAGATGTCCCCATTTTATAGGTTTGGGTCTTTTTATATAGGCTCCTATTACCCCCCAGCCCCTGTCCCAAGTTTTCACATTTGCTGTCTGGTCACCCTAAGCGGCCCTGAGGCAAGATCTGCCAGGCAAAGCCCTGGGGCCCGGGCTGTAGCTGTGAGCCGGATAGAAACCAAACTCCCACCCAGCCATCAGCCGCTTGCACCGGATCTGAACCAGTGCTCCAGGAGGGGAAAGTCTCCCCCTGGCCGTTGCCAGGCCCCTGAGCCATGGAGCTGGCCTGGAAAAGCAGCTTCTCTTTGCTGCTGGGAAGAGACTCGCCCCATGCGAGGAGGGGAAGCTGGCCCTGCCGGGGAAAGGAAAGGAACAGAGAGGGTAACACCTCGGGAAGGATAAGGCTCTTTGGCCCCAACATAGCAATAAAATAAGGGAAATTCATATCTGAATGTTCCTGACCCAGTGGCTCCCTCCAGCCCCCCTGCTAAATGCTAACGCCAGTGCAGGCCTGGGTGGGGAGGGCCGTCCCTCAGCCCCGTCCGGCACAGCCAGGCCATTCCTGCCACCCCAACTCCCCAAGCTGCATGAGACTCAGGGCACCCAGCAGGTGCAGAGACACAAATTCCCAGGTGCTGAGGCTGGCAGCCTGGGCCAGTCACAACCATGGCAGGATACACACAGGCTGGGACGCTGCGCAAGGAAGCCAGCTCCTGGCTCTACCTCAGTTAACGAGGAGGCAGAGGAAGGGCTGAGAGGGCTTCACATCCCCAACAGGCTATTTTCCAGCCTTCACTTGCCCCTCCCAGCATTCGTTTGACAGTCCCCCAAATGTTACACTCCTCGTGCTCTCACACTGATTTTATCCATCGCCATGTGGCATACAAACATGCCTCCTTTTGGGCTGGGACTGTTACCAGCTAAGTAAAATGGCACCTGGTCAGTGCTGGATGGAAGAGCAGACCTCCAAGGAAAGGCAGGAGGCTGCAGGCATTACAGCAATAGCGCGGGCAGTTTTACTTTGGGGGCTGTATTCTGTTCTATACAGGTTCTCGCCCCCCACTCCTCCCCAGAGCATTGGGGCACCTCCCGGCAGTGCATTAAACACTGGGACATGTGTTCTCTCCCCAGGTGGAGCGGCCAGGCTGGATTCACACACAGCTCTGTGGGTATGTCAGAGGAGGCAAGGTCTAAAAAACTGCCCCATGCCCGTAGGACACGTCTACATGGCCCCCGACCGGGGTGTAGGCTGCAGTGTGCACTACAACATTGCACCCGCCCTGTGTAGCCCCTGCAAGTGCAAACTAAAAAGGGCTTTAGTGCACATGGCCAGAGGTAGACTACATTCATGTGAACGAGGTCACTTTCCGTCCGCACTCGTAGGAGAATCACAGTGCGGCACTACAGTTTACACCCCTGTAGGCCAAACTGCCGGGCCGTGTAGACGAGCCTTTAGAGCAGAGGGTGGTGAGGTTGGTGATAGGCCTTAGCTCTGATGGGAGTTCATTCCATAGGCTTGGCCTTTGTCTTTAGTTTATGTAATGATGGTGAGGCAAGATGGCCACCGTGCTCCACGCCAGAGATGGCCGCATTTACATAGAGTATTAATTGACTCCTATACACGCACTATAAAACATCGAGAGAGCCTTAAAAAATCACTCTGAAATCACCAAGTGAACACCAAATACATGGAATTCCTTTGTCATAACAATATCAAGTGTTTCAAAAGGAATGCTTTATAAATGTTACAGCACACCAACGAACATTTCCCTGCGGGTTCAGGGTCCGATGCTGCTAGGCCTGCCCTACAGCTCACTGAAGGCAAGGCGAATGCAGTACCTGCAGGATCAGGCTTTCATTTCTTCTTCATTGGTTCCTTTTTCTGTGTTTGCGACGCTTTCCCTGTAAAGAGATACCAGCCTATAAGTCTCCCCCCACTGCCAACACATTCTCCACGGACTAGCCTGCTGGTTCTACTCCGGCCCTCAGCGGATCCTGTTCTCCCAGGTGACATTTCAGAGTCCGCTGATGTCTAAAGTGTTCGGAGCACTCAGGGGCTCTCTCAAATGGACCCGCCAATGCTCGCGGAGGTGCTGCTTCCGAGTGAAGTTTTTGACGCACTCCGTGCACTGGTAGGGGCGCTCCCCAGTGTGAACACGCTGGTGCCCCAGGAGATGGTGCTTCTGCGAGAAGCGTTTTGGGCACTGGGTGCAGTGATACGGCTTCTCGCCCGTGTGGATCTGCTGGTGCTTCAGGAGATGGTGCGTGCGGCTGAAGCTCTTGCCGCACTCCTTGCAGTGGTAGGGCCGCTCCCCGGTGTGGATCCTGTAGTGGTTGGTGAGCTTGGATTTATCCGTGAAGCTCTTCTCGCACGCTGGGCATTTATAGGGTCTCTCCCCCGTGTGGCTCATCTGGTGTCGGATGAGGTGGGAAGAGCGGCTGAAGCATTTCTCACAGTACGGACAGATAAGGGGCCCTTGGCACTTCTCGGCGTGGGTTCTCTGGTGTATGAGGAGGTTGATGTGGAGCCGAAAGCTTTTCCTGCACTCTGTGCACACGTACAGCCGCTCTCCTGCCTGCAGGAGATGAGGATTGCTTAGGCTGGAGTTCGGACTGAAGCTGCTATCGCACTCCGTGCTTGGACAGCATCTGCCTCTTGCCGGGTCAGACTGGAGCCTGAGCATCTGTGCCACGCTTTGCTGCTGGTCTGCCAAGCTGCCGGCTCCCTCTCCTGCCTGGACTCTCTGGTGCAGCAGGTACTGCTGCTTGTGACTGAGGCCCTTTGCACATTTCGGATAGTCATAGGGTCCTGCTCTGGTGTGACTCCGCTGGTGAATGATCAGGCTTTTCTTTAGCCTAAAGCCTTTCCCGCACTCAGCACACTTATTAGGCCTGTCTTTGGCAGACTTTCTCTGCTGAATGGTGACTGGCTTGTTGTTGCTGAAACATCTTTCAAGCTGAGCTGGTCCCCTCCTTCCTGGGTGGTTCTTCAGTTGTGCTACTGCACTGCACCAACTCTCCTCAGGACCCTGCCCAACGTCCTCCTGGGACGTTCCTGTTAACATGCCAAGTGCTTCCAGGATGGCAGGGCATTCCTCTTGCTCAGTTTTGATCAGGATCCCATAATCTGCTGGATAGGAGAGAGCGCGCTTTTATTTCAGCCGTGTTATTCATGTCTATTATTTGTTAGCTGCCTTCCCTGCATGCACCAAAGTTTTCAAAACTGGGGGCCTAAACTCACAGCCCTAAATCCACAGTTACACCTCTACCGAAAAGAGGCCTGATTTTCAGAGCCATGGAGCACACGCAGGCCAGGCTCCTGGTGCTCAGCTCATGGGAAAGCCCAGCCAGAGAAGAGGTCGCAGCGGTCAAAGCAGGAGGTGATCAAGGTGGGGATAAAGGTTACAGCTGCAGGGGGAGCGAAGGAGGGAGGGATTTCTGAGGTGATGTAGAGACAAAAGGAGGAGAGAAGCTGGAATGATCAGAAGACAATGGGCAAGGCAACAAGGGGAGCACCTCCTGGCTTCCAAACTTCCCTCCCTACTGCCCTCATTTCAGAGCCATCTGCGCCCCTAGCCGTGGCCTCCTCTCCTTCCCACAGCCAGGCCTCTCCCTTGCTTTGGACGGAGGGGTGGAGGGAGGTCAGTCATTTGCTTGTGCTGCCTCATCTATCTACAACACTTTTCTCTCCCTCTTCTTTTTCTTCTAACCTCACCTGAGGACGTCAGCCTATTACCTTGGGTCTACAGTCAGCTGTAACCCCAATTCCCCCCCCACACACATGTTACTGGACTCGATGCAGGAGTCGCTGGGTGGAATTCAATGGCCTGTGTTATGAGGAGGTCAAACTGGTCCCTTCTGGCTTTAAACTCTGCAGACTACAGCCTCCTTCCATCCTGTCCTCTGGGCACCACGTCTGCAAGAGAACTCGCTTGCCTATCTGCCCCTCCAATACATGAGCCTGCCCTCCGTGCCCCCATTCTCCCATTATTTCCTGTGCTGTAAATTCTCTGCTTGGGCAAGAGTCTGCCCCCATCTCTGTAGGTCGCTGCCTTTCCAGTCACTCACTAGCAAGCATAACTCACCTGGCCCGGGGTCCGTAGGCATTTCTCGCTCCTCCAAGGCTCCTGGATTCCTGACACTCGGCTTTTCCTCTTGTACAATCCAGGATAAAATGTCAGGTTGGGAAAGTGCATAATCTATGGAAAGAGACATTGGGGGCTGTTATGTTTTATTGACACTGACGGAGCCGACGTCTCAAACCAAATGTTTTTGGCCAGAGGAGAATAAAACAGCTGGGAGAAGATGGATTTGTCCCATGCAAGCCAGTCAGGGGTCCCAGGACACCAGGGGACTGGATGGCTCATATACAAAACAAGCATTAAGGCCTTGTCTCCACTACAAATTCCTAGCCAGAATAGCTGAGCCCTCCTAGCATAGAGGCAGCTTATCCCAACAGAAGGAGTTTTTCCTGTCAGTACGGCAACATCACCTCCCCAAATGACATTACTGTGCCGATCACCTACACTGGAGGCTTTGCCAGCACAGCTGTGTCAGCTGCCGGGGGAAGGAGGATCACATCCGTGACCAACACAGCTATACGTACTGACAAAGCTTTGTAAGGCAGACCTTCCCTAGGCAGCTTCCCTGTTTACAAACCTCCTGAGAGCCCAGGGAGATGTTTCGAGAACGGATCGGCTCCAGGAAGAAATCAAGGCTGGCTGCTTTAAGAAAGTCCACGTGCCCCGGATGCCGGGCTCCAGAGTCAATATGCCACCTTCTTCACGCCCCCCCCCACCCCCCCCCCATCTATGCAATGGCAGCCGGGGGCCAAAGGAAGATGGGCAGCATGGCAGGACCAATAGAGACACTTAGAGGGAATGGGAGATTTAGCATCTGACCGTTTCCTGTCAAACGGGAGGATGTGGGGAACCCATGAGAGGCCCCAGACAGGACTACGAAAGAGACGGCAGCATCCCAGTTCCCCCAGGCACTGTCACTACAGCCGTCAGGGCCAGGCAGCTCCCTGAACTGGAACACGGGCATTTCAGCTTGTTCCTCACCAGGTGGGCACCCAGGAGCCTCTGCCTGCAGGGTTGGCAGCAGCATCTGAGCCAGCCCTGTTACAATGCTTAGTCTTCTCCAGATGAAAGACATTTTTGGTTTGTCACTTCCTGATACAGAGAAGGGGTGGGGCCTGCAGGTGACACCGCTGACAACCAGACGGGAGGCCACCGGCTGAAGGAAAACATTTTCAGATGGGTTTCTAGGGTATTTAATAATGTTGAAAGAACAGTTCTTCTGACCCACGTCCTATTGTTGCTCCTGTCTCTCCTCCTTCCCCATCTGCGTCCACCTGTTCGAGAACACAGGGAAGGAAGAGAAATTGGCCCTTTTTAAACTGGCTTCTAAACAGGAAGCCTGGAATCACCCTATGGGAACTGGCCACTAATCCCATTTTACCTGGTGTCTGCCTCAGCCAAGAGTCTTTGAATCTAGTCAGCTAGGCAATACTGTGTCGCAAAGTGATATTTCTTCCCGGCTCCTGGCTCAGATCAGTTCTGAGGCATGAATCTCAAGAGTGCCCAGAACATTTAAAATCTAGATTTCTTAGCTTCTAAACTTTGTAGAGTAACAGGACTTAGGGAAGTGAAGCACTTCTCACCTGGTATCAAACAGCAATCCACCTTTAATATCTAAAGCAGTATTAGGGAATGGAGATTTTACATCCAATGTAATCTACTGACTTTTTTAATGCTTAGGAGGCTTAAACAGAAATCATTTTAATTAAAAAACTCCTAATCAAAAGTTAGTTATTGTCCATCTGCTTTCTTCTACCCACCCATTTCTAAGGTGCCTAGTGTCTGCCTGTATCTGCGAAATATTTAGGAGTAGAAAGACACAGAAAGTAGACACCCTACCAATCAACCAATTCACTTCCCTCTCTCACTAATGCTCTGAAATACATTTTATAACAGTGAAGAATTAAAAGATCAACACTAGAAAATACACTAGAAAGAACAATTCTGCACTGGCCTCGAGGGGTAGGCTGATAAAGAAGTTCTAGGACTTTACTGCTGTGCTTATCATCTTTTTGCAGGAAATACCGGAACAGCCTAGAAGTCACCTGTGATTACCATGTGTGTAAACAAAATTATAATTTGTGCAGGCTACAGAAATAATCTCAAACTAGAGAGAGGATTGCTGCAGGAGGACATGTTCCAGTTACAGGGAAATCAAACATCTGAACTTATGGGGCTGCAGTTTCTGAGCGGTAACCAAGAGTCTCTGCATCCTTTGTCTTATCCAGTTTATTTTGCATCTTTATCTTGGAAGGTCTGTGAAGTCGTGGGCCATGCTGGAGTCAGTAATGAAGTGTGCATGCTCTAGGCTTATTTTACTGCCAGGAGGATGTTTGCTTGGACTGCCTGGTCAGTCTGTAAAAGCAGCACTGGATCCCTAGTTATTTAGTGGCTCCTTATTTACACGCCAAGTTTAGAAGGTTCTCTCTGCTGTCTGGCATTTGCATGGGCACTGTCCTGTTCAAAGCTGGTACTGGCTATGCGCACACACAGACTCAAATTCCACTGCTGTATTTTTTTAAATCAAGTCTTCCTGGTGTGAGGTGGAGATTCACTCACCTATGACCCCTTCTCCATTGAGAGAATGAAGCATCACAAGAATGTCCCCTGGCTTTAGGTTTTGCTCTTAGCAGCAGAATTCCATCTTTTAGACGAGGCACAGGGGGGCCTCCCAATTGAGAAAAAAGTCCAAAGAGACATCATATATTCCTTAGGAGCTCAGTGGTGAAGCACTGTGCAGTTCCTCCTTAGCCCGCACCCCAGGACCACGCAGAGCTGCTTTCACAGCTAACACTTTGTCCATAACTCACAAGATGGACATCACAGAAAAGAAACATTCAGAACTTCCCAGCTTCAGTAGTTTGTTCAAGCATAATTTTATTATTATTAATAATCAAGCATCTACTGCCGTCAATTTACCCGGCACTTTACAGAGACAGAGACAGGTTCCCTGCCCAGGAGGGCTCACTGTCTAAACAGTACAAGTTTAAAAGGGAAATAAGGGGGTTAAGTGAAGTAATTAAAAAAAAACAGACACTGAAGAACTGGCTAGTATACGCGTACTGGACAAAATCAGAAGTGTCCCTCCACCTACCACAGGCCCTATGTTGCTAAATGCTAAGAGAGATTCTCCTTTTGCCTATGTGGCAGGGCCCTGTGTTTCTGGAAGATCTGGGCTCGATCCCTGCTGCCCTCGGGTGGTTCAGGATGGCCATGGTGTGCAGCAATTTGGCACAGGTGAAGCCTGAGGTGCTCCTGGATTAGTACACTTTGAAAAATGAATACACACACAGAGACCAACAAGAGACCTGATCACAACCCTCAGAGCCACTGGGAAATCAAAGAACTCACCAATGCTGGGAAAAATAAACTTCTCAACTAAAAGTCCAACACAGTATAGTAAATACGAACTCCCAGCTGCACAAGGACTAAAACAGTCATGAACTGGTTTTAAAAAAAAAACTCTACTCAGGTTCATTGGGTTTAAACCCAGCTTGGCTCGGGAGTGCGGATGGGCCCAAATTGGGTTAGGTAGGGAGTGGGGAAAAGGCCCTGTAAATGGCTACAGTCCCCACTCCATGCTCCCCTAATGGTTACTGTCCAAATTCAGCGCCCTTCCGGAGTTTGCCTTTATTTAAATGACCGAACAAGACCTTACGGCAGGACTGTACTGAAACAAAGACCTTAGCCCAGCCCCCAAAGTCAATCACCAGCCAATCTCTCTCCTGAGAAACTGTATTAAGGTTTCTCCCTGCAGGTCCCCCTTTAGCTCTCTCTTCCTTAAAGGCCCACAGCCTTTGATGTTCCCAAATGGAGCTAATGAGACCCACTCGGGTCTGACAGCCAGACTGAGTCAGTGGAACAGCTCTGCCCCTCCATGAGGGGCCACAGTCCTAACAACCAGACACCAGTTACAGGCCCAAACTGGAACCCAGGAGAGGACAATATAGTTTCTAACCCTGGATGAATATGATGTGATCAACTAAAACAGGTTTAAAACCACTTCAGGTAGCAGTTTTAGCCCCAGTGTAGCTGAGATCTAAACATTTAGACAATGTACCAAATAAATAAATGTTACCAAGTTATGTGAGTTTAACAGTCCCGGAGTATGGCAAGCCCTGATTCCCAAAAATGAGAGTAAAAGAACTGAGAGGAGAATAAGAGAAGCAGACACACCATGAGCTGCACAGAAAGGAAACAAACAAAATACTGTGCAGACAGGAAAAATACTGACCAGATAATAAATAAACAGAAATATTATGATACAGCTACCAGGAAAAAGAGGGCAATCAAGACAGTAATTCACTGCAGTATGAAATTCAGCAAGCGTTTGAGTGTAGTGAAAATACTGTCTCCTGCTAACAATTTGTTTTTCTATTCAATTGCATTGTTTGTGTCTTAAACAGAGGTATAAAAGGAAAACTTGCGAATGCGTTCTCGCCTGCAGATGTACTCACGTGCGATGAGTCTTGGACCAAATTCTGATCACAACTACTGCAGCATAAGTCTGGAATTACTCCAGAGTCTTCAGTGGGTTCCCCCAGATTTACAGTGTCATTTAGAAAGAATTTGGCCCGACTGACAGCACATGAGAAGTCAGTTTCAGTGCTAGAGAAGGAGTTGGATGGATAGTTCTAGGGAACTTGGCAGCTGCAGAGCAAACTTCCTCTGTCTGTCCTGTTCATATGCCTCATCACTGCCCTACCCCTAGCTACCAACTCCCATTCCCTGGCATCTGCCCAGAGACTCTCAGCAAGGGTGTCACTTAGTGCCCCGGGTGTGTATACTTTTAGTAACCTGTAGACCGTTTGGGGCATGTACGACGTATGACTAACTTATGGAACTGACTGCTGCAGGATATCATTGAGGGGAGTAGCTTGTGTATTGCCAATTCCAGACAAATAGCAGACATTCCCGAGAAACATATTTAGTTATCACTTCAATTAAGTGATTCAATTCACTTGTTTTAAAACTTGGAGCATTTCACATTAAAAGTATTTTCAAGCAACACACCACCACTCCAGCAAGAAGTTTGTGTGGCCCCTACCCTACAGTGTGCATCCGTTGGCGATAAATTGTTTCTTTTGAGTGTCTGCAGCAATGAGCACATGGTGACAGTACAGGGCCATAGCACTGAGTGGGCCCTGTGTGAGCTAGAAGAAGATGTTGTCTAGCAAAGCCTCTCTCATGTTCTGCACGTTTAGACGGTTCCTCTCGCGGGTGTGGATTTTTTGGTGTTGGAGCAGATGCTGCTTTTGCGTAAAGCTTTTTGTGCACTCAGTGCATTGGTAGGGTCTCTCCCCCGTGTGGATCCTCTGGTGTCTAATCAGATCCGAGGGGTGACTGAAGTTCTTCCCGCAGTACGTGCACATTAACGACCCTCCACTCCTTCCCGTGTGCATTCTCTGATGCGTGATGAGGCTTTTCTTCTGAGAGAAGCACTCCTGGCACTTATTACACTTATAGGGTCTCTCTCGCACGTGGCTTTTCTGGTGCTGCCTGTAAGGTGATTTGATGTTGAAGCTTTTCGTGCATTTAGTGGCACTGTATGGCTTGTCCGCTGTCTGGATTCTGGGGTGGGATTTCAGGTGGTGATTCTGTTTGAAGCTTTCCTCACACTCCACAGAGCTGTAAGTGGCCCCTCCAGTGTGGATTCTCTGGTGCATCGTCAAGTGCTGCTTGTACACAAAGCTTTTCTCACACGCTGCAGGTTCGTAGCATCCCAGCTTCGTGTGACTTCTCTGGTGCATCGTGAGGCTTTTCTTCAACCGAAAGCCTTTCCCACACTCAGCACACACGTGCGGTCTCTCACCTGGGCAGCTTCGCCGGTAAAAAGTCACAGCGTTGCTTTCCCTGAAGCTTTCTTCCCCGGGCACTGACTCTACCGGCCTGTCCTTGACATGGTTCCTTGGCTGCATTACTGAGCTGTCTGGACTATCCAAAGGCCTTCCCTCCCTGGGAGTCCGGAACACAGTTTCTTCAGACAGTCCAGAGAATGTCCTTCGCAGCTGCAAGTGTTTGAGATGTTCCCCATGCTCCAGCAGCTCAGTTTGGAACATGATTCCATTATCTGCTGGAATAAAACAAAAATAAAATACAGAAAATTTTATTGTGTCTGCTTGGGAATAAAGGAAACCTGTTAATCATTCCCACTTCATTACAAAAGCCCATTACATTCGGTTTCTCCCAAGCAAATGAGCTAGAACAGTCCTGTGCAACAGTTTGTGTTTGGAGGAGGACAGGGTGAACAGACAGATTCCAGCAGTGCTGAGCATCCGGCTCCCCTTGGAGACAATAAACTCAACAGCAGCTTGTTTTCCTGTTTCAGTGCTTGGAAACACCAGACTGTTGCCAAGGCCACTGGAGAATCGGGGCGAAGCAGCTACATTTCCCCTCACAATCTAAGCTTTCGTGTCTAAAGAGACAAAATGCATTTCACTGGCTGTAATTCCCCCCAGTGCAGAAGACTCGCCCAACGCACCTAAAGCCTTCACACAGCACTTAAACTGTGTAAAGCCACAATACAAATGGCATCAGGAGTTTCCATCTTCACTGACTCTCGGCTGCTCCGCATCAGCTGTGCTTAGTTTACAAATCAAACAGTGCATCCTCTGGCTACCAGCTCTGCAAACTCCGCCTGGGATCGGAGAGGCAAGACATTATAGCACATCACCCCGAATCCCAAAGATCCTGCAGGCCGGCTCAGGTCTTTAGGGACGCCTTTACAACCTCCCTCGCCTTCAGTGGGCGTGCACAGGCGTAACGGACTATCCCTGTCACTGGAACCTACCGAACAATTCTGTTGATGATGCACGAGGAATCCAGCTCACTCCCTTTTAGCGGTACTGGCTTTGAGTTGTAAGAACTTATTTTAGTCTCTCATGCCAGCAGACGTGAATGAGTAAACCTAGGAGCCCGCTGAGTAAGACGGGGTCATGTTCACACACAGCTGCAGAGTAGGACTGAGAGCCCTGGGGAGACCTTCTGCACTGGGTGAATTTCACCCTTTGGGAAGGGGTGTCAAGGGTTTTGCTGGACACACTGGATATAGATTTAAACCAATTTTTTTTAAATATCCTCCTAACATTGTCCCAGCTGTTGCTGAACTCCTCACTCCGGCCTGCAGCCAAGGGTCACTGTTCCCTGGCTTCTATATATGGCAGAGGACTCTGTGGTGCCGTTTCATGGCAAGGCCAGACCCCAGTTCTGCCAAAAGCTCTTCCTATGACCTTGGGGCCAGAGAATCCAACCTCTCTTCCTCCGCCTCGGGGACATGCAGGCAGCAGCTGTCGCCCCGCGTCAACCGAGTTACAGCAGCATCTAAACAAGAGACTTTATACAAACCGGAGAGAAGTAGAAACAGAGAAAAGCACTTAAACTTCGCCTCGTCTGACGTCGACTGTGGTTAGCCGCACTAGAGCAGGCTCGGAGACTTCGACAGAAAAGGGGGGGAAATCGGTAGCTGTGGCCTTCAATGATAAAGCTCTTATAGCCTTGTCAGTCAGCACTGCTTGTCCTTACAGCCACTGTCTGTCCAGCGGGCTCTCAAAAACATGCCCCTTGCCTCTGTTCTCTCCCTCAGGTTCGGTGCTCCCTGGAGGAGGCCGCCCTCCGTCTGTCCTCACAACCGCCCGGCAGGGAGCCGGTCAAACCCTCTTTAGAATCCTCGGCTTGGGTTATTGTAGGTGTTGAGACCTCACGAACACGAGACGTTCTCCACATCACCACCACCGTCCCACGGCCATCGCCACAGCACAGCATCTTTCACTAAGCTTCCTTTGCTCAAACAGTCTGCGCTGCTGCTTCCTTCGCTATACAAATGGGGCAGCTCTTTGGATCCTGGGCACGCACCTTCCCCTTTGCTCCCTTGGGAATAACTGCGCAGACGTCCTTCTTAGAAGAAGGAACATGAGCAGGCTAATTGTTTCCCATTCCTGGGCAGGACGACCACTGTCTGTGCACAAGGATCCCGTCACGATGGGTCAGACCACACAGAAGGTTTCATCGTCAGGACATTTGCCACAGTTCTCCAGTCACCTCTCATCTCCAAGCTGGCTTCACAATCTTCCCAGAACCCTGCCAGGCTAATCCTGCCCGGGACTCGCTCCAGGGAGACCAGGCCACGCCATCCAGCCATTCCAATCTGAGCATTTCATTCCAACGGGCTTGGCTATGAGCACTGTGGCATGGACCACAACCCAGCCAAAGGGCAGTGCACGAAGAGCATCGATAAATAACAGCTATCGAGTCAGGGGGAGGAGTCCAACAGGGCAAGGCAGGGATCAGGCTTGCATATTAATGGGATTGACAAAGGTTACTAAACTGGCCAGGTTACAACATCAAGAGGAACGACCAGGAGAAGATAACAAGGTGGGTAAGAGAACAAAAGGAAATTCAACCTGGAAAACACAATTAGCACATCGAGGGGGAAACAACCTGGGACACGCGTACTCAGAGAGCGGGAGGAACCTCAAAAGCAGGAAGTGACCCGTGGGGTGGGAACAGACTGTTCATTAGTTAAGAGCTTTTACGACAACGTTGGTAGCGAAAAGAGCCAATGCAGTTCGGGGCAGCACAGAGACATCTCCCCACTGGGCAGAGAGGGCATCGTCCCTCTCTATACCGCTGTTGTGAGACTGTAGTAGGGTTGCCAACTTTCTAATCACACAAAACCGAACACCCCTGCCCCGCCCCTTCTCTGAGGTCCCGCCCCTGCCTCACCCCTTCTAAGAGGCCCTGCCCGCCACTCACTCCATTCCCCCTCCCGCCATCGCTTGTTCTCCCTCACTTTCACTGGGCTGGGGTGCAGGATGGGGTGAGGCTCCGGGGTGGGGCCAGAAATGAGTGGTTCAGGGTGCAGGAGGGGGCTCCGGGCTGGGTCAGTGGGTTGGGGTGCAGGAGGGGGTCCAATAAAAGATACTACCTCACTCACCTTGTCCCTCTAATATCCTGGGACCAACATGACTACAACACTGCATTCAGGGTTACTTCCTTAGTGTCCCTGGTACTATTCAACCTCTACACACCCTGGAGTGCAGGCTCTGGGAGGGGGCTCAGGGCTGGGGCAGGGGTGCGGGCTCTGAGCGGGAGTTAGGGTGTGGGAGGGGGATCGGGGCATGGGCTCCAGCTGGGCAGCGCTTACCTCAGGCAGCTCCCAGTCTGCAGCGCAGCAGGGCTAAGGCCGGCTCCCTGCCTGCCCTGGCTCTGCTCAGCGCCCGGCATGTCCAGCCCCTAGGCGGAGGGACTGGGGGGCTCTGCACACTGCCTCCGCCCGCAAGCACTGTCCCAGCAGCTCCCATTGGCTGTGGTTCACGGCCAATGGGAGCTGCGCAGCTGGTGGAGACAGCGCACAGAGCTTCCCTGATTGCTCCTCCGCCTAAGGGCTGCAGGGACATGCCAGCCGCTTCCGGGAGCTGGCCGGAGCCAGGACACAGGGAGCCTGCCTTAGCCCTGCTGCGCTGCCAACCAGATTTTAATGGCCCGATCAGCAGTGCTGACTGGAGCCGCCAGGAACCCTTTTCAACCGGGCGTTCTGGTTGAAAACCGGACGCCTGGTAACCCTAGACTGTACCTGGAATCCAGCTTTCATTTCTAAACACATTGGTGCCAGCATTAGTGAGCAGGTGGGAGGAATTATGGGAAGAGCAACCAAAGCAAACCGGTCTGTTGGGGCTGATTTATGAGCAAAGACTGAAAGCTTTAATGGCCAGGTCCTCAGGCCTGTGCAGAGCACCTGAGCCCCAACCACACCTTTGTGATTCCCCATCTCCTCCTCAGGGAGGGGCACCCAACTCCTTCTCAGGGCTGGAGTCAGCGACTCCGCTCCATCTGGGTGCCTGGGGATGATAGCAGGGCGGCAGTGAGCATGGGCAGGGCTTATGAGACCCCATGCAGGGGGCAGGCTCCTCACTGTTGGCCTGACAGACTAAATGGGCCACACTCCTGGTTGGCAGGCCCAGGACGGAACCGTCAGCTAGGAGCTGACCATGGGGCCCAGCGTCCCCACAAAGTGATCAGGGAGCTGCCCCTCCCAGCCAATGTACTCGCCTTGTCTTATTTCATCTTCAGGACCCTCCCTGGTCGTCCTTTGTCTCCCACACGTGGTGGTCACTGCCATAGCATCTGCTGCCCCAGGAGGAAGAGAGGGAGACCAGGGGCCATGTATCTGTTTTATTTTGGGGGTGGATTACTCCATTGCTTAAGCTGCCACATGTTTCTGGTGCTTTCCCTCCATTAGAGGGAAATTCTGTACTCAACTCTGGCCTTAAACCCTTCCTTCCGCCTGCCCTTGTCCTCAGACTGGCTCTGGACCCTTGTCCCCCTCACAAGCCTGCAAGAACACTCCCAGCTCCACCCCGCTTCCTCCCCCTCCACATATACCTCCCCCCGGGGAAGTCCCTGTATGGCGCCAGCTCGCCACTCTACCTCAGGCTGCACAGCATTTTATGAGACCGCTTATAACTCACCAGTGCTGGGCTCTGAGAATATTTCCACTTCCTCCAAGGGCCCCTGCTCCTCGACACACAGCTCCTCCTCTCGCTTTATCCGGGACACACAGCTTGGCTCGGAAAACGCGCACTCTATTAATGGAAAGAGAAAACAGGCGGCAAGTTGACTTTCTTCTGTGAATCCCCTTTGCCCCATCGCAGCATCCTTCTGTCCTCCCCTTGCAACAGCCAGCAGGTTCACTCCAAGCTGTATGGCTTTTACACAGGACTTCTCTTCCCGCGTCTTCTGCTCCCTCTGCCCCTTTTCAGAAGAGCTTTCCCCAGCTCTCTAAAGCAGGGGCCGCTCTCCTATCTCACTCCATGCATTCGGTGACAAGATAGCTACAAAGACACACAGCACTCACCGACTGGGGGTTCAGCTGGGATCTCTCTTTCCTCCGAGTTCTCCTGTCCCTTGATGCACGGCTCTTCCTCGCCTTCACTCTGGCAGGTCGCGTCAGCTGTATACACCAGTGATTCTGTGCATGGGAAAGATAAATCCCATTATGTTGTACGCTGGAGCTGCTAACGAGTCACTCAGCCGGAGCTGAAAAGCTGCGTCTATAGCAGTTCACAAACACCTTTGTTTCCTGCTTAGATACGATGGGAGAGGACACCACGGAAAGCCCTAAAATAAAGAAAAGACGACGAGTTTACCTGTGCTGGGCTCTGCAGGGATCTCTCTCTCCTCTACGTCTCCCTCCTCCCCCTCGCAGGGCGCTTCCCCTCGTTCAATCCGCGCCAGAAGGTCAGGTTTTGAGAGTGCATAGTCTATTGATGGAAAAACAGATCAGCGTTCCCTGGCTCCATGCTGCATTGAGCAGTAAGAGATTTTAGGCACCCCGTCACTGCTCGAAGTGGTGCGTAATGGGAACGAAGCTCCTAAAGAAACAAATGCCTGGTGAGGGAGGAGCAGGGCTGCCTGCTGGAGGTTCAGGGCTCTCCATGCAGAGAGAAATCGTTATCTTTCAGGCACTAAGTATTAAGCTACTTCCCTTGTTATTAACCTGCAGTCAGGCCAGAGACCCATCCAGACCAGAGCCTGTCTAGGGGGTAAGTGATGGTTATTTTGTGTCCACAGTTCCTGAGACCAAAATGAGAACCTGCTTGGTTTATTAGTTTCCTACATTAGACCTAAAGGGTGGATTACAAGCACCAGATCCCACCACAAGCTGACTGTCCATCGATCCCTCCCCTTTGCTGAGTTTTTCCCCACCTGGCCCCTTGTCTCTCCTGCCCACTGCCTTTAATCCAACCTGTTCCCATCAAAGCTTATGAGGTTTCCAGCAGCCCAGGTGTCTCCAACACACAGTTCAGCTACGGGCCATCAAGTCAATGCCTCCATAATCCACGGTGCTTGTGCACTACACCAACAGCACATGCGGTCATGCCTCCCTCTAGCTACAATGATGCCTCTGTGCATTTCCCACCTAACAATTCTCTGCCCCTGGTGTTCTTCCTCTGTTACCCTGTTCAGGAGGAGATTTTACATCGGCACCACACATGGAACATAGCAGGGTTCTGGATGCGTACTTCCAAGTAACTGCAACCATTATCCACAGCCAGAAGACACTGGAGATGGAGGGACCAGGTCATCCCTGCAGACCTTTCATTCTAAACTGGCATCAACAACAGTGAAAAATGTCTTGACCCATCACGAAGATTCTATGTCGAGGGCAAATCCATTAGCCAGTGCTGGAGCTGGCCCATGAATATCTGAGATCGCAGAACATCTACTAAACGAGTGAGAACCAATATTTACCCAGCGAGATCAGAGACTCATAGTTCCCCTTCATCACGTTCTTGTAAAGCTCTTTCTGCCATTCATCTAAGTTCTGCCATTCTGGCTCAGAGAAGTAAACGGAGTCGTTTTCAAATGCCACCGGGACCTGTAATCACAGAGGTTACAGATTCATTCAGCACCTTGTATGGCACCCCAATGCCATAAAGTCAACTGCCCCTTTCATCTTCTTTAGCATTTAAGAGACGGGGGTGGAGACGATGACACACAAGAACATTTCTCATTATTATAATTTATTTTTACAGCTTCCATAAGAGTTCCAGGTACTGTACAGAAACCCACAATGCTTCCACACTCTCTAGAACAGCATCATTTGTGCTACTTACTGGGAAGCCCACTGTGAATGCCAAAGCACTGGTACCCTCATTCCCATTGAGCAGTATCTTAGGGCTTGGCTACACTGGCAGATGTACAGCGCTGTGAGTTAAACCTGCCTTCGTACAGCTGAGTAGGGAAAGCGCTGCAGTCTGTCCACACTGACAGCTGACAGCGCACTGGCGTGGCCACATTTGCGGCACTTGCGGCGGCATTGGGAGCGGTGCATTATGGACAGCTATCCCACAGAGCACCTCTTCCCATTCTGGCGCCGTGGCTTGTGGGAAGGGGGGGGGGCATTCTGGGTCCTGTCCCAACGCCCCGTGATGCATCGCTTCACATCCCAGCATTCCCTGTGTTTCCGTCCACATTTGGCGCCATCTTTCAACGGTTTCTGTGCAGCGCAATCTGTATGTTCCGTTTCGGTCTGTGGGAAATGGAGCCCGAACTGCTGAGGAGTATGCTGACGAGTCTTGCCTTCACGTCACGTTTAGCAGTCGAGCTATTCCTTAGGATCCAAAGTGACAGTGAGGAGTCCGACGAGGATTCCGACGACGATAGCGAGTCACGTAACGCGTACGACACGAAATTGCTTGTGGCATTCACGGACATGCTCAGCACCGTGGAACGCCGCTTCTGGGCTCGGGAAACAAGCACTGAGTGGTGGGATCACATCGTCATGCAAGTCTGGGATGACGAGCAGTGGCTGCAGAACTTTCGGATGAGAAAAGCCACTTTCATGGGACTGTGTGAGGAGCTCGCCCCCACCCTGCGGCGCAAGGACACGAGATTGAGAGCTGCCCTGCCGGTGGAGAAGCGGGTGGCTATTGCAATCTGGAAGCTGGCAACTCCAGACAGCTACCGATCGGTCGCGAACCAGTTTGGAGTGGGAAAGTCGACCGTTGGAATCGTGTTGATGCAAGTTTGCAGGGCCATTAATCGCATCCTGCTCAGAAGAACCGTGACTCCGGGTAACGTGCAGGACATTGTGGATGGCTTTGCACAAATGGGTTTCCCTAACTGTGGAGGGGCGATAGATGGGACGCATATTCCTATTCTGGCACCACCCCACCTAGCATCCGAGTACGTTAATCGGAAGGGGTATTTCTCTATGGTTCTCCAGGCGCTTGTGGATCACCGTGGGCGTTTCATTGACATTAACACAGGCTGGCCCGGAAAGGTGCATGATGCACGCATCTTTCGGAACACTGGCCTGTTCAGGAAGCTGCAGGCCGGGACTTTTTTCCCAGAGCGGAAGATCACAGTAGGGGAAGTCGAAATGCCCATTGTGATCCTTGGAGACCCCGCTTACCCGTTAATGCCGTGGCTCATGAAACCCTACACAGGGTGCCTTGACAGTAGCAAGGAACGGTTCAACTACAGGCTGAGCCGGTGCCGAATGACTGTGGAGTGTGCTTTTGGCCGTTTAAAGGGCCGCTGGCGATCTCTGTATGGGAAGCTGGACTTGGCCGAAAACAGCATCCCCGCGGTTATATCCGCGTGCTGTACCCTCCATAATATTTGTGAAGGGAAGGGTGAAAGATTCAGTCAGGCATGGACCTCCGATGTTCAACACCTGGAGGCTGAATTTGCACAGCCAGAGAGCAGGGCTATTAGAGGGGCCCAGCACGGGGCTGCAAGGATTAGGGATGCCTTGAGGGAGCAATTTGAGGCTGAAAACCAGCAGTAATGTCTGGTGCCCTGTGGTTACAATGTTAGTAGGAATCTGTGTTTGCTACGCTGATTTGCAGTGCCTGTTTCCTGGGCTAAGGTATCTTTTACTTTATGCAATAATAAAGAATGTTTTCAAAACCAAAATATCCATTTATTGAAAAGAAAATTCATTTATTGAAAGAAACACAACTGTTTGGGAATCAGAAAGGGCAAGGGGGTGGGGTGGGGAACGGTACAATCACAGATTTGCGTATGTCCTGTCTGGAGTGCTGTGCAATGAGTGCTGCACTTCAGGATGGCTATACTGCATGGTGAGGGGGGTTGAGTGCAGAGGGTAAGGGTTGTAGTTCTCAGGGCTGGTTGGTGAAGATACAGGTGTTGGAGGCAGCACTTGGTGGTAAGAACCCGGATGTTGGGGAAAGTGGGTTGGAGGTGACATGGGGGCACAAGGTAAAGAGTTTTGGGGCAAGGCTGCAGGGGGGGGCGGGCGTGGTAGTGCTCCGCCTGCATGGCTACGAGCACCTGGATAGAGTCTGCTTGGCGCTCCATAATGCTTATCAGCCGATCCGTGCTTTGCTGCCGGTGCTCCGTGCTTCGCCGCCGGTGCGCTGCGTTTTCCTGGCGGATCCTGCTTCCTCTCTCCCTCCACTCCTGCGCTTTCTGATTCTCTTTAACAGATTGCTGCATCACTTCGTGCAGCATGTCTTCTTTGCTTTTCTGCGGTCTCTTCCGGAGTCTTTGCAGTTTTTGAGCCGGTGAAAACACGGACGGCTGAGATCTCAAGGTTGCATCTGTAAAGGCAAAATGCAACACTTAACAGAGGCAGCATTGTTTATACCAGACAGAGTAATGATTCCCCTGCACACACAGGAGGGCACACACAGTCTACACAATAGCATAAGTTTCCCGTCCCAAAGAGAGCAGACATAACCCACGGGAGCCCCAAAATGGTGAGTAAGGGGGACTGACTGTTTCTGGGCTGTACTGTCCTCTGGGTTTCTGTGCCTTGGGGAGAGCCAACAGCTGCAGGGGCACCTACACTGAACACTGTCCCAACATTTTCCACAGGAGTCCATCCTGGAAGATATCTCACTGCTGAGGGGGACCTGGGAAACAAGGGAGAGTCTTCTACTGCAATGTGGCTTCCGCCCTGGCCCATATGCAGCTTTCCTGTGTGCAGCAATGGTCCCCCCTGCCCCTCGTGGCACAGTGGCGCGGACACGTTAGCCTGACTGGGACAAGGACCACGGTGGCTCTCCCAAGAAACCTGCGCAAGCGCATTGCCCACATCCTGGATGAGACTTTCGAAGAGATTACCGCGATGTGATAGACCACATCAATGCGCTATTCCGCATCTAGGCATGCAGGCAGCCCTAATCCTCCTCACCCGAAAAACTTCCTTCCCCAAAAAGAAAGCCGCTTACCGGGAACACGCTCTTCAGTTTGTCCTCCACCAAGTACCGGCCACTGCTATTGGCTACCTTCCTCCTGGCTCGAGAAGAGCTCCTGGCTGCATGCACCCAGGTAGTCCGGGGTGTCTCCCACCGCCCCAGCACCCTCACTCCCGCTTTCCTCCTCGTCCTCCACCCCCCACTCTGAAGTGTCCATGGTGGTGCTTGGAGTGGAGGTGGGGTCACCCCCAAGTATCGCATCCAGCTCTTTGTAGAATCGGCAGGTCGTGGGGGGAGCACCCGAGCGGCCGTTTGCCTCGTGGGCTTTGCGGTAGGCATTCCACAGCTCCTTCACCTTAATCCTGCACTGCAGAGCGTCCCGGTCATGGCCCCTTTCCATCATGGCCCTTGATATCTGCCCGTAGGTATCGTAATTCCTACGGCTGGAGCGCAGCTGGGACTGGACAGCTTCCTCCCCCCAAACACTGATGAGGTCCAGCAACTCGCCATTGCTCCATGCTGGGGCTCGCCTGGCGCGTGGAGGCATGGTCACCTGGAAAGATTCGCTGATAGCACTCCACACCTGGCTGGCTGAGCAAACAGGAAGGGGATTTTTAAAATTCCCAGGGAATATAAAGGGTGGGTCTGACGGTTGGTCACCTGAGGCCAGGGCAGTAGAGTTCGAACTGATGACCAGAGTGGCTAGAACAGGCATTGTGGGATACTGCCGAATACTTCTGGAGGTCAATCAGAGCGCATTGGGCGGCCACACTGGTGCCGCAGCGCAGCAGCAGCAGCGCAATTCTCCTTATTCCTCTGCGGGAGGAGGAGTACAAGCAGCGCTGTATCTGCGGAGATACAGCGCTGTACGTGCCTTGCCAGTGTGGACGGGGAGTGAGGTACAGCGCTGTGCGCGGCTTTATTGCGCTGTAACTTGCCAGTGTAGCCAAGCCCTTAGAGCGTGTCTACATGGGGAAGAAGCCCAGGGCTTGGCTACACTGGCAAGTTACAGCGCAATAAAGCCGCGCACAGCGCTGTAACTCACTACCCGTCCACACTGGCAAGGCACGTACAGCGCTGTGTCTCCGCGGATACAGCGCTGCTTGTACTCCTCCTCCCGCAGAGGAATAAGGAGAATTGCGCTGCTGCTGCTGCGCTGCGGCACCAGTGTGGCCGCCCAATGCGCTCTGATTGGCCTCCAGAAGTATTCGGCAGTATCCCACAATGCCTGTTCTAGCCACTCTGGTCATCAGTTCGAACTCTACTGCCCTGGCCTCAGGTGACCAACCGTCAGACCCACCCTTTATATTCCCTGGGAATTTTAAAAATCCCCTTCCTGTTTGCTCAGCCAGCCAGGTGTGGAGTGCTATCAGCGAATCTTTCCAGGTGACCATGCCTCCACGCGCCAGGCGAGCCCCAGCATGGAGCAATGGCGAGTTGCTGGACCTCATCAGTGTTTGGGGGGAGGAAGCTGTCCAGTCCCAGCTGCGCTCCAGCCGTAGGAATTACGATACCTACGGGCAGATATCAAGGGCCATGATTGAAAGGGGCCATGACCGGGACGCTCTGCAGTGCAGGATTAAGGTGAAGGAGCTGCGGAATGCCTACCGCAAAGCCCGCGAGGCAAACAGCCGCTCGGGTGCTCCCCCCACGACCTGCAGATTCTATAAAGAGCTGGATGAGATACTTGGGGGTGACCCCTCCTCCATGCCGAGCACCACCATGGACACTTCAGAGCGGGTGGTGGAGGAGGAGGAGGAGGAGGAGGAAACCGGGAGTCAGGGTGCTGGGGCGGTTGGAGACACCCCGGACTACCTGGGTCCATGCAGCCAGGAGCTCTTCTCGAGCCCGGAGGAAGCTAGCCAGTCGCAGCAGCCGGTACTTGGTGGAGGACAAACTGGTGGAGGACAAACTGAAGAGCGTGTTCCCGGTAAGCGCTTTATTTTTTGGGAAGGAAGATTTTCGGGAGAGGAGGGTTAGGGCTGCATGCATGCCTAGATGTGGAATAGCGCATTGATGTGGTCTATCACTTCGCGGTAATCGGCCGCGGTAATCTCTTCGAAAGTCTCATCCAGAATGTGGGCAATGCGCTTGCGCAGGTTTCTTGGGAGAGCCACCGTGGTCCTTGTCCCAGTCAGGCTAACGTGTCCGCGCCACTGTGCCGCGAGGGGCGGGGGGACCATTGCTGCACACAGTGAAGCTGCATATGGGCCAGGGCGGAAGCCGCATTGCAATAGAAGACCCTCCCTTGCTTCCCAGGTCACCCTCAGCAGTGAGATATCTTCCAGGACGAACTCCTGTGGAAAATTTTGGGACAGTGTTCAGTGTAGGTGCCCCCTGCAGCTGTTGGCTCTCCCCAAGGCACAGAAACCCAGAAGACAGTACAGCCCAGAAACAATCAGTCCCCCTTACTCACCATTTTGGGGCTCCCGTGGGTTATGTCCGCTCTCTTTGGGACAGGAAAATTATGCTATTGTGTACACTGTGTGTGCCCTCCTCAAGTGCGGGGGAATGATTACTCTGTCTGGTTTAAACAATGCTGCCTCTGTTAAGTGTTGCATTTTGCCTTTGCAGATGCAACCTTGAGACCTCAGCCGTCCGTGTTTACACCTGCTCAAAGACTGCAAAGACTCCGGAGGAGACCGCGGAAAAGCAAGGAAGACATGCTGCACCAAGTCATGCAGCAGTCTGTTAAAGAAAATCAAAAAGCCCAGGAGTGGAGGGAGAGAGCGCAGGAGTGGAGGGAGACAGAAAGCAGGATCCGCCAGGAAAACTCATCGCACCGGCGGCAGGCCACACAGCACCGGCAGCAAAGCACGGATAGGCTGATAACCATCATGGAGCGCCAAGCAGACTCTATCCAGGAGCTCGTAGCCATGCAGGCGGAGCACTACCGCGCCCGCCCCCCCATGCAGCCCTTGCCCCAAAACTCGTTACCTTGTGCCCCCATGTCCCCTCCAACCCACTTTCCCCAACGTGCGGGTTCTTACCGCCAACTGCTGCCTCCAACACCGGTATCTTCACCACCCAGCTCTGAAAACTACGAGCCTTACCCCCTGCACTCAACCCCCATCACCATGCAGTATAGACATCATGAAGTGCAGCACTCAATGCAAAGCAGTGGAGACAGGACATACGCAGATCTCTGATTGTACCATTCCCCATCCCAACCCCACCCCACCCCATTGCCCTTTCTTGATTCCCAAACAGTTGTTTCTTTCAATAAATTTATTTTCTTTTCAATAAATGGATATTTTGGTTTTGAAAACATTCTTTATTATTGCATAAAGTAAAAGATCCATTAGGCCAGGAACCAGGCACTGCAAATCAGTGAAGCAAACACAGATTCCTACCAACATTGTAACCACAGGGCACCAGACATTACTGCTGGTTTTCAGCCTCAAATTGCTCCCTCAAGGCATCCCTAATCCTTGCAGCCCCGTTCTGGGCCCGTCTAATAGCCCTGCTCTCTGGCTGTGCAAATTCAGCCTCCAGGTGTTGAACATCGGAGGTTTATGCCTGACTGAATCTTTCAGCCTTCCCTTCACAAATATTATGGAGGGTACAGCACGCGGATATAACCGCGGGGATGCTGTTTTCGGCCAAGTCCAGCTTCCCATACAGAGATCGCCAGCGGCCCTTTAAACGGCCAAAAGCACACTCCACAGTCATTCGGCACCGGCTCAGCCTGTAGTTGAACCGTTCCTTGCTACTGTCAAGGCACCCTGTGTAGGGTTTCATGAGCCACGGCATTAACGGGTAAGCGGGGTCTCCAAGGATCACAATGGGCATTTCGACTTCCCCTACTGTGATCTTCCACTCTGGGAAAAAAGTCCCGGCCTGCAGCTTCCTGAACAGGCCAGTGTTCCGAAAGATGCGTGCATCATGCACCTTTCCGGGCCAGCCTGTGTTAATGTCAATGAAACGCCCACGGTGATCCACAACCGCCTGGAGAACCATAGAGAAATACCCCTTCCGATTAACGTACTCGGATGCTAGGTGGGGTGGTGCCAGAATAGGAATATGCGTCCCATCTATCGCCTCTCCACAGTTAGGGAAACCCATTTGTGCAAAGCCATCCACAATCTCCTGCACGTTACCCCGAGTCACGGTTCTTCTGAGCAGGATGCGATTAATGGCCCTGCAAACTTGCATCAGCACGATTCCAACGGTCGACTTTCCCACTCCAAACTGGTTCGCGACCGATCGGTAGCTGTCTGGAGTTGCCAGCTTCCAGATTGCAATAGCCACCCGCTTCTCCACCAGCAGGGCAGCTCTCAATCTTGTGTCCTTGCGCCGCAGGGTGAGGTCCTCACACCGTCCCATGAAAGTGGCTTTTCTCATCCAAAAGTTCTGCAGCCACTGCTCGTCATCCCAGACTTGCATGACGATGTGATCCCACCACTCAGTGCTTGTTTCCCGAGCCCAGAAGCGGCGTTCCACGGTGCTGAGCATGTCCGTGAATGCCACAAGCAATTTCGTGTCGTACGCGTTACGTTACTTGCTATCATCGTCGGACTCCTCACTGTCACTTTGGATCCTAAGGAATAGCTCGACTGCTAAACGTGACGTGAAGGCAAGACTCGTCAGCATACTCCTCAGCAGTTCGGGCTCCATTTCCCGCAGACCGAAACGGAACACACAGATCGCGCTGCACAGAAACCGTTGAAAGATGGCGCCAAATGTGGACGGAAACACAGGGAATGCTGGGATGTGAAGCGATGCATCACGGGGCGTTGGGACAGGACCCAGAACGCCCCCCCCCCTTCCCACAAGCCACGGCGCCAGAATGGGAAGAGGTGCTCTGTGGGATAGCTGTCCATAATGCACTGCTCCCAATGCCGCTGCAAGTGCCGCAAATGTGGCCACGCCAGTGCGCTGTCAGCTGTCAGTGTGGACAGACTGCAGCGCTTTCCCTATTCAGCTGTACGAAGGCAGGTTTAACTCACAGCGCTGTACATCTGCCAGTGTAGCCAAGCCCCCAGAAGAGCTAGTGCAGAACAGCTATTCCACACTAAGAGTGCCTTTGTGTAGTGTAGGTTAATCCATTTTGGAAGTGGATTAACCTAAACCACAAGAAGGCAGTCTTAGTGCCCAGTAAGAGCGTCCACATGGGGTACTCTGCTTTTTAGACACACCATATGGCTGAGTATTGTTGTCGGAGGTGCCTGATACCAAGTGGAAGTAAGACTGTGGCGAGCGCCTTCCACTTCCGTCATGCACAAACGGGCAGAGAGCTGAACGTCGTTCTCAATGGTCAGCGAATAAAGCACGATTCACACCCAGTCCTTCTAGGCGTCACGTTGGCGAGAACTCTCACATTTCGTGATCATCTTACAAAGACCGCAAATAGGTCAAAACAAGCAACAACCTGCTCGGAAAACTGGCCGGGACGCCATGGGGCGCCAAGGCCCAAACGTTACACACTTCAGCCCGGGCACTCTGTTACTCAGCAGTGGAGTGCTGCGCTCCAGCCTGGGCTTGCTCATCTCACACAAAGGTGATGGAGGTACAATATAATTCTGCCATGCGTATTATTTCAGGCCCGCTTAAATCTACTCCTCTACCATGGTTACCGGCTCCCTGCAATATTGCTCCACCCAGCGTTCGCAGAGAGGAAAGGGTAGCAAAGCTCATGATGAAATTACGTGATATGCCACATCTACCATTAATAAAAGACTTGTTTAATCCACCACATGGTCGTCTGCCCTCACGGCTCCCTTTGTGGATAAGTTTACCGGGTGAGGGATTTATGGTAGAGGATGCGTGGCGAGCTTCATGATCTGCAGAGAAAGTGACAAATAATTATCTTGTCTCGGACCCCACTCAACATCAACCCGGGCTTGATTTACTGCAAAGGCAATGGAGCCTTCTGAACCGGACCTGGAATTTGTGCTGCAGCGGAATTTCGGTGGCGTTTTAGAGGTTGATGTGGGCAGCCACAAACCATGACACACATTGTTGAGGACAGCAAAATGACTCAACTTCCTGGCGGTTTTCGTGCCTTGAACATCATTGATAAGAACGCTGTGGCTTGACTTGACCAGATTGCATACGCCAAAAAAACACACACCACAGCTATTTTGCAGTAACTTCCCCATGCAGACAAGCCCTTACTTCAACAGTAGTTCCAGTGACTTCAGTGGGACTAGTGGTGGATGAAGATACTGCTGAGAGTAAGTAATGGTTTGTGCATCTGCTCCCTTGTGATACAATACAACGTTCATTTAGCTGATGGATTTAGTTTTATTTATGACACTTCACAGCAGTCAAGATTTTGTAACGAGTAATGAAAAGGCAATAATCCGAGTTACCCCTGCGAGCCCTATTCAATATCTAATGAGAAGTGGAGAGAGGCTAACACCTGCGAGTGAGTTAAAATAAACAGCACAAACCTCAATAACAATTTATATATTGAATAAAGCTTCCAAATTCCTTGAAGCAAATGATTTGGCCTATAGACTGCACAGATTGTTCAGGCCACACTTGCAGAGCTTTAACCAACTTACCTCAAATGCATTTACAAATTCCACTGGCTACTGCTGTAGAGTTTATAAACGTGGCAAGATCAAAAAGATTATAAAGTCCACAGACACAACATGGTGCTTTCAGATTCACTCAAGTTTCTACCCTTATATAACATATTGCACAAGAGCTCACAGAGGAAAACGAACAGATATGGAGTTTCTACACCAAGTTGTGTGAGAAGTCAACTGACAAAAATAAAGACTCTTTGAAGAGTGAAACCTTTTGAAAATGTTCCTCTCTCAAAAACAATGGGCCCATTTAACACTAGACTTTCACAGAAAACCCCTCCGCTGCCAACAGGCCACGTATACAAAATTTCAGGCATAAAGGCGTTTGGGAATGTTAGAGTCAGGGCGGTAATAATCAGAGATATAATGAAAACTGTTTTACTACAGTTCTTGAATATTATTAGCTACATCATTACCTTGGGGATTTCCCCCTTAGTGCCTGGGGGGAGCCTCAGGATCCAGAAGTTCCTGTTCTTCAGCAGGTTCTCCATGTTCTCCAGCCTCCTCTGCAGCAGCCCATATTCCTGGATCAGAGTTCCCAGCGCGGCCCATTTACTCTCCATTTGGTTCCCAAAATCCACTACCGTTTTCTCACAGTCAAAGTATTTCTTTTCTGTTGTTACTGTTCTACGCTCCAGGTTCAGTAACCGCGTGGCATGAGAATCAACCTTCTTTTCCACTGCTTGAATTGCAGCTAGAACAGTCCAAAGCGAAATCTCTGCAGAGTTTGGCTTTGTCTCTTTAGCAGAAGTTTGTTGAGGAACAGTAGAGGGCTGGAAAGGTGTCCATTGCTGGGACTCCATGCCCCACTCCTGATCCTGTTCACAAGAAGAGAAACTGAGATGAAGTTGGGGTCCCATCACCATCTGTCACACCAGCTACAAAGAGAAAGTGCAAGAACTGCTCGCCACAGGCTGCTCAGCACTTTCTATGTCTGGATGTTTATTTTTATAGGGTCACACTCCAGATGTGACCATAAAAAGCAGGTTAACACTATTATACAACTAATTTGCTAGTTTTATAACTGACAGTTTAGACTGCATTGGGCTGAAGCTTGATAGCTGAATTGCACAATCACCATGTTTTACTAATATTTGGACCTGATCCTCGTTTTCAGTAATGTCCCGTTACACCAGTAGTTCTCAAACTTTTGTACTGGTGACCCCTTTCACATAGGAAGCCTCTGAGTGCGACCCCCCTTATGAATTAAAAACACTTTTTTATACATTTAACACCATTATAAATGTTGGAGGCAAAGCGGGGTTTGGGGTGGAGACTGACAGCTCACGACCCCCCATGTAATAACCTCGCGACCCCCTGAGGGGTCACGACCCCCAGTTTGAGAACCCCTGTGTTATACCATTAGGGAAGCATAAAGGGGCCTGAAGTGTTAACGAGGATCAGGTTTTTTTAATCAGCTTTGCACAATTTTCACTTCCAAAATGGCTCTTAAGCAGTTTCAGGCGCGCTTTTTTTTTTTCCCTTTGCCTTGGTAACTGCTACTTTTCCTAACCCAGTATTTTTCCTATGCTGGTGACTTGTGCTTTGTATTTCAAGATATTCAGTTTATGTTGGTTTGTAATGCATCTGACGCACATATCCAGCAACTCTTTCTCTGGCAAGAGTCAATAACATGCAACTACAAAATGTTACCACTGATACTGTCGCATAACTCAGGCCTAATGTCACACCAGTGAAAGGGAGAGTTATTTGTGTGTGTATTCATATTGCAAAAAGAAACCCCTGGTATTAAACTCTGACATTTCCGCAGTGTCTTTCAGCAGAAGAATCAGACCTCAAAGCACTTTTTGGGCTATTCAACCACTGTAGTAATTTGGAGACAAAATGCAGAGTAAGCACTGCAGTTAGCAGATAAATTCTGCTCAGCTACACCAATATGAATGTAGAGTAGCTCCACAGAAGTCAATGGAGTTACTCTGGATTTGCACCAGGATAAATGAGAGAAGAAATTATCCTCCTGTTTGAAGGACCATGCTTGGTGTTCGTGACAACACTGAGCATTGGAACTTAACTCCTTTTCCAGGCAGGCCATGTCTACACCACACAATTAAATCGACCTAAGTTAGGGCTTGTCTCCACTACCGGGAGATCAACACTCAGAGATGGATTTAGCGGGCCGACCCTGGTACTCCAGCTCTCTGAGAAGAGTAAGGGAAGTTGACCGGAGAACATCTCCCGTCGACACAGCGCAGTGAAGACACCGGGGTAAGTCGACCTAAGCTACGTCGACTCCAGCTACGTTATTCACGTAGCAGCTGGAGTAGCGTAACTTAGGTCGACTGACCCCCTTAGTGAAGACAAGCCTGTAGGTAGACTTACAACAACCGCAGTAATTACTGCCGTTTTTCACGTCCACGCTACCCTCCTTCTGTCAGTGGTGCACGTCCTCACCAGGAGAACTTGCACTGACTTAAGAGGGGCAGTCTGGGGGACTGAGCGCGCAGATGCCACCCAGGCACTCAGCTCCCAGCGGAAGGAGCTCCATGCGGAGTGGGGAGATGAGAACCCAGGCGGCAGCCAGGCTCCAGCTGGGAGCTCTGTGCGTAGTGGGATCAGAGACCCCGGGTTACAGCTGGCTCCAGCTGGGAGCTCGGTGCGTAGTGGGATCAGAGAGCCCGGGTTACAGCTGGGCCCCAGCTGGGAGCTCTGTGCGTAGTGGGATCAGAGATCCCGGGTTACAGCTGGGAGCTCTGTGCATCGTGGGATCAGAGAGCCCGGTGTACAGCGGGGCTCCAGCTGGGAGCTCTGTGCATAGTGGGCTCAGAAATCCCGGTTTACAGCTAGTCTCCAGCTGGGAGCTCTGTGCATAGTGGGCTCAGAAATCCCGGTTTACAGCTAGTCTCCAGCTGGGAGCTCTGTGCATAGTGGGCTCAGAAATCCCGGTTTACAGCTAGTCTCCAGCTGGGAGCTCTGTGCATAGTGGGCTCAGAAATCCCGGTTTACAGCTAGTCTCCAGCTGGGAGCTCTGTGCATAGTGGGCTCAGAAATCCCGGTTTACAGCTAGTCTCCAGCTGGGAGCTCTGTGCATAGGGGGAGCAGAGAGCCCGGGTTACAGCTGGGCCCCAGCTGGGAGCTCTGTGCGTAGCGGGAGCAAAGACCCGGGGTTACAGCTGGGCTCCAGGTGGGAGCTCTGTGCGTAGTGGGATCTGAGACCCCGGGTTACAGCTGGCTCCAGCTGGGAGCCCGGTGCGTAGCGGGATCAGAGAGCCCGGGTTCCAGTTGGCTCCCGCTGGGAGCTCTGTGCGTAGCGGGTTCAGAGACCCCGGGTTACAGCTGGGCTCCGGCTGGGAGCTCTGTGCGGAGGGGGATCAGAGACCCCGGGTTACGGCTGGCTCTAGCTGGGAGCTCTGTGCATAGCAGGATCAGAGACCCCGGGTTACAGCTGGCTCCAGCTGGGAGCTCTGTGCGTAGTGGGATCAGAGAGCCCGGGTTACAGCTGGGAGCTCTGTGCATAGTGGGATCAGAGATCCCGGTTTACAGCTGGGCTCCAGCTGGGAGCTCTGTGCATAGCGGGATCAGAGAGCCCAGGTTCAGCTGGCTCCAGCTGGGAGCTCTGTGCATAGTGGGATCAGAGAGCCCGGGTTACAGCTGGGCTCCAGCTGGGAGCTCTGTGCGTAGCGGGATCAGAGACCCCGGGTTACAGCTGGGCTCCAGCTGGGAGCTCTGTGCGTAGCGGGATCAGAGAGCCCGGGTTACAGCTGGGCTCTAGCTGGGAGCTCTGTGCATAGTGGGATCAGAGAGCCCGGGTTACAGCTGGGCTCCAGCTGGAAGCTCTGTGGGGAGCCCACAGTCCGGTTCCTCAGCGCAGGGCAGTGAGGCTCCAGCTGTCAGCACTTCTGGGGCTCACAGCTGGAAAAAACACTTCCCCCTCCTCTCCACCCCCAAGCTCAATTATGAAACAGGGACTCTACCAGCAGTGAAATTGCCATTCTTGTCAATTTCACAGCTCCAGCGGTCAGCCACCCTGACAGCCAACAGGCGATGCAAGTAAGGCAGTGTCTATACAGACATTGTGTCACCCAAACTATGCTGACCTAAGCCTTATGCCAATCCTTCAGGTGGATTTACTAGGTCGGAGTAGCAGGCGAGTTACAGCCGCGGGAGGAACACTATAGCATGTACGCTTAGGTCCACGTAAGCTGACTTAACCTTGTAGTGTGGACATGCCTTAACATCACATACCCCCAAACTAATTTTAATAGGTGTCCTAAAAAATGGGAGAAATCTATAGCCATACTAGAAAATTACTGTTCTGCTCAATTTCTTTTGGTAAGAAAACAAAACTAAAGTAAATTCAGCCTGCTTTTCACAGACATTTGTACGGTATATAGGCATAGCACAGTATTAGCTATGAGCATGTGTTTAAGTCTGTGTCTATTGTCCCATAATTCTTTTCCCTGAAAGGAATGTTAAAAAAAATTGAGCTTATGAGTGAAGTCTATCAGAAGCAGGAAGCCTACTAAACAATCAGTGGGGCCACACTAGATGATTGAGGAGGAGCACTCAAGGAAAACAAGGCCACTGCAGAGAGGCTAAATGAATTCTGTGCATCAGTCTTCACTGCAGAGGATGTGAGGGAGATTCCCGCACCTGAGCCACTCTTTTTAGGTGACAAATCTGAGCTGTCAGTAGAGGAGATTTTGAAACAAAACTGATAAGTTAAACAGTAATAAGTCACCAGGACCAGATGGTATTCATTCAAGAGTTTTGAAGGACATAAAATATGAAATTACAGAATTATTAACTGTGATATGTAACCTATTGCTTAAATTATCTTCTGTACCAGATGACTAGAGGATAGCTAATGTGATGCCAATTTTTAAAAAAGGCTCCAGTGGTGATCCTGGCAATTACAGACCAGTAAGCCTAACTTCAGTACCAGGCAGACTGGTTGAAACTATAGTGTGAATTGTTGGGGAAGAGTGAACACAGATTTTGTAAAAGAAAATCATGCCTCACCAATCTATTAGAATTCTTTGAATGGGTCAACAGCCATGTGGACAAGGGTGATCTACTGGATACAGTATACTTGGAATTTCAGAAAGCCTTTGACGAGGTCCCTCACCAAAAGCTCTTATGCAAAATAGGCAGTCATGGGATTAGAGGGAAGTTCCTCTCATGGATCAGTAACTGGTTAAAAGATAGGAAACAAAGGGTAGGAATAAATGGTCAGTTTTCAAAGTGAAGAAATGTAAAAAGCAGGGTCCCCCAAGGATCTGTACTGGGACCAGTGCTGTTCAACATATTCATTAATGATCTGGAAAAAGGGGTAAACAACAAGGTGGCAAAGTTTGCAGATAATACAAAATTACTCAAGAGAGTTAAGTCCAAAACTAACTGTGAAGAGTTACAAAGGGACCTCACAAAACTGGGTGACTGGGCAACAAAATGGCAGATGAAATTCAAGGTTGATAAATGCAAAGTAATGCACATTGGAAAACATAATCCCAACTATACATATAAAATGATGGGGTCTAAAATAGCTGAAATCACTCAAGAAAGAGATTTGGAGCATCATGGATAGTTCTCGAAAACATCTACTCAATGTGCAGTGTCAGTCAAAAAAGCTAACAGAATGTTAGGAACCATTAGGAATCATTAGATAATAAAACAGAAAATATCATAATGCCATTATATACATCGATTACACTCATATCTTGAATACAGGGTGCAGTTCTGGTTACCCCATCTCAAAAAAGATATATTAGAATTAGAAACGGTACAGAGAAGGGAAACAAAAATGAATAGGGGTATGGAAAAGCTTCCATATGAGGAGAGATTAAAAAGACTGGGGCTGTTCAGTTTTGAAACAAGACAACTAAGGAGGGATATGAGAGAGGTCTATAAAATCATGACTGGTGTGGAGAAAGTACATAAGGAAGTGTTATTTACCCCTTCACGTAACACAAAAACCAGATGCCATCCAATTGAATTAACAGGCAGCAGGTTTAAAACAAACAAAAGGAAGTATTTCTTCACACAACGCACAGTCAACCAGTGGAACTCGTTGCCAGGGAATGCTGTGAAGGCCAAAAGTAGAACTGGATTCAAAAAAGAATTAGATAAGTTCATGGAGGACAGGTCCATCAATGGCTTTTAGTGAAGATGGTCAGGGAGACAATCCCATGCTCGAAGTGTCCCTACATCTCTGATTGCCAGAAGCTGGGACTAGACAACAGCGGATGGATCACTAGATGATTACCTGTCTGTTCTTTCCCTCTGAAGCATCTGACACCGGTGCCACTGTTGGAAGACAAGCTACTAGATTGGTTCATTGGTCTGACCCACTATGACAACAAGGCTAGATTGGTTCATTGGTCTGACCCACTATGACAACAAGGAGTCCAGTGGCATCTTAAAGACTAACAGATTTATTTGGGCATAAGCCTTTGTAGGTAAAAAAACCCCACTTCTTCAGATGCAACTGAAGAACCCAATCTGAAGAAGTGGGTTTTTTACCCACAAAAGCTTATGCCCAAATAAACCTGTTAGTCTTTAAGGTGCCACCGGACTCCTCGTTGTTTTTGTGGATACAGACTAACACGGCTACCCCTCTGATACTTGACTCACTATGGCCATTCTTATGTAACAGGTTTCTGTTGAATTTGTGGAACAACATGGAATTATTTTGGGGGTCAAAACAGCACTTGTAAATTCTCACAAATGTTCAGCAAATGTTGCTTGTCTTATACTTCAAAGGAACCAAGAATAAATTTGGGGCCAAATCATGAGCTTCAAGGGGAGCAGCAAGTGCTCAGCAACTCTTAGTACTTGTCGCCTTGCTGGAGATGTGGTTTTACTTTTAAAAACAATCCTGGTGCATTTTCAACTCAATTCTCTTTGCCTGACAAACACAAACCCCTTCCACATGTGACTGCTCCCACTGACAATGGGATGCAGCGTAAGGGTTTCTCATGTGAGTAAGAGATGCACGATCTAGCACGTGTTGAGTTTAATACGATTAACAAAAAGCGTGGTTTAGACAGAGAATCAAAATGTAATCACAGTACTAAATACAACTGACATGACATTAGTTTGTACCTCTCCCCCAGAGGGCTATGCAACCATCTTTGGTACACATGGAAACAACTCTTTAAAATTCTATATAACCCCAACAAATTTCTCTCTTAGTATGGAGTGGCTTTATTGCATTCACAGAAAACAACAGTCAATATTCCTCTGTGGAATAGTCTCCCAGGAAAAGGGGTGGGAGCGCTGTTGCTTGGGAGACTTAAGCCAAGACTGCACAAAGGCCTGGGTATGGGAATGGACAAGATGATGGTATTGTTCTTTCCCATTTCTCAGTTACATGATCCAGATTTGTCTGGTGGTTTATTTTTCCTCTACGACTTCCAACCACTTTTGCCGGACTTGTGCTTTTTTCTTTTAAATTGACATTTCATTTCAAAAGCAGGGACAGATGCGTAACGGAAACCAATGGCTGAATAGAGCTCCTGGCACAGAACACCCAACCAACAACAGGTCCAGGCCCCAATTCGGCATCTGCATGCACCTGTGTGATGCGCCAGGTGAATTCAATGGGGCTCTGGGTCACAGACCCAGGCACGCTGACTTTAGTGGGGCTCTGCACAGGCACCGACAGAGGATCAGGGCCTAAAACAAAAACCACTTCAAATGAACCCCAAGGGGGAACTTTGAGATATGAAAAAAACCCACACGGAAACCTATGAAAAATGACTATTCAAGGGCCTGATGTAACCCAACAACTGCAGTGCCAATACTAACGTGGGCAGCGTGTGCTGAGGAAGGGTGATGGGGCAGGGATGAGGAGGGTGAAAGTGGGAACAGGACCAGGCTGTGGGATCGCTGCACAGCCGCGGAAGGCCCCAGCCCCACAGGGCCAGGGCAGGAGGTTTTTAGACTCGCTGATCACCCCACGCTGGGCTGAGCCGGGGCCTCTCTGGCTTCCTGGGCCGGCCCGTGGCACCCGCCGTGTTTATCTCTGCGCCGGTATCCATGAAAATCATCCCCCAGCCCCAGAGATCCGGCCCCAGCTCCCCGCCCCGGCCCTTACCTGGGCAGCGGCCCGCTGGGCCATGGCCCTTTGTCCCGGCCCGGAGCTCGCCCCTCACCGCGGCCCGGGGGCGCTGCTGCCGGGCGGCGGGATCCGAACCCGAGCTCCGCTCCCGCTCCGGGCTGGGCAGAGTCCCGGCGCCGCCTCGCCACGGGCCGGCCCCGCTGCCGGGCGGAGCAGAGCGAGCGCAGCCGGGAGGGAGCCGCGGCCTGGCTGCCGGGCCCGGGAGCGGCGGGGAGGAGCCGAGCGGGGCGGCAGCGGCCCCTGGCGGCGGGGGGATCGCAGAGCCGCGGGAGGGTCTCCCAGCCTCGCTCCCCTGGGCGCTGCGGCCCCGTGATCCCCCCGCTCCCCTCAGCGGGCCCCCGCCAGGCCGCCCTCCCGCGGCTCACCCGCATCTCGCCTCCCCTCAGCCGGGCCCAGCGGCTGGTCCTCCTGGGCGGGGCGGGCTCCTGCCCCTAGGCCTCATCCCCCGCCTTTACCAGCCCTCCCCAGCAGGCCTTAGCCCCCACCCACCTCCTGCCTGCAGCCCTTTGGGGAAGGGGGGCAACAGGACTGGGCTTTCTGCTGGTGGCAGAGGGGGCTGCGCGGCTGGGATCCTCCTGTCCCTGCTCTCCCCCTTTCCAGGGGCCTGCCCAGTGAATTAATCCCCCCACCCCGATGGGTGCAGCGTGTGCCACTGCCAGGCTCATCTCAGAGACGCCGGGGGGCAACAGCTGGCCAGAGGGAGCTTCCTCCATAAGCACAAGCATCAGCATCATAGAAATGTGGGGCTGGAAGGCACCGCGCCCCCCTGCGCTGTGGCAGGACCAAGTAACCTAGACCAGGGTCATTGCACCGTGACCCCCTTCTGACAACAATTACTACACGACCCCAGGAGGGTCACCAGGCGGCAGGAATCGGGCTTTGGCCCCGGGCCCTCGCAAGTCTAAACACCAGCCCCGGTGACCCCATTAAAATAGGGTCCTGACCCACAGTTTGAGAACCGCTGACCTAGACCATCCCTGTCAGGTGTTTGTCCAACTGGTTTTTAAAAGCTTCCAATGATGGGGACTCCACGACCTCCCTTGGGAGCCTATTCCCCAGCTTAACTACCCTTATCCCTAGAAAGCTTTTCCTGAATATCTACCCTAAATCTCCCTTGCTGAAGATTAAGCCCATTATGTCTTGTCCTACCTTCAGTGGACAGGGCGAACAATCGATCCCCATACTTTTATCTAACAGCCCTTAACGTAGACTGTTCCCAGGTCTGCCCTCGGTCTTCTTTTCTCAAGACTAAACATGCCCTTTCCACATAGGTCAGGTTTTCTACACCTTTTATCATTTTTGTTGCTCTCCTCTGGACTCCTTTCCAATTTGTCCACCTCTTTCCTAAATTGTGGCACCCAGAATTGGACACAGTACTTCAGCTGGGGCCTCCCCTGTGCCGAGTGGAGCAGGACAATTACCTCCCGTTTCTGATATATGACACTCCTGTTAATACACTCCAGAATCATATTAGTCTTTTTTGCAGCTGCATCACATTGACGAGCCATATTCAGTTTGTGATCCACCATAACCCCCAGAACTTTTTCAGCAGCACTACCGCCCAGCCAGTTATTCCCCATTATGTGGTTGTGCATTTTATTTTTCCCTCCTAAGTGTAGAACTTTACACTTGTCTTTATTGAATTTCATCTTGTTGAATTCAGACCAGTTCTCCAATTTGTCAAGGTCGTTTTGAATTTTAAAACCTGTCCTCCAAGGTGCTTGCATCCTTTCCCAGCTCGGTGGGATCTCAAATTTTATAAGCATACTCTCCCCTCTCTTATCCAAGTAATGAAAATATTGAATAGTACTGGACCCAGGACTGAGTCCTGTGGGACCCCACTAGATACACCCTCCCAATATGACAGAAAACCCTTGGTAACTACTCTTTGAGTACAGTATTTNTATTTCAACCCGTTGTGCCCCCCCCCCCCCCCCCCTAGTCATTTCATCATTCTAAACCACATTTCCCTAGTTTGCTTATGAGAATGTCATGTCGGACTGTGTCAAAAGCCTTACTGAAATCAAGGTATATCACATCCACTGCTTCTCCTCATCCAGTAGATCAGTAACCCTGTCAAAGAAAGAAATTAAGTTGGTTTGGCATGATTTGTTCGTGACAAAGCCATGCTAACTATTCCTTATAACCCTATTGTCCTCTGGATGCTTCTAAATTCATTGTTTAACCATTTGCTCAAGTATCTTTCCAGGTACTGAAGTTCAGCTGACTGGTCTATAATTCCCTGGGTCCTCCTTGTTCCCTTTTGTAAAGAAAGATACTATGTCTGCCCTTCTCCAGTTTTTTGGATCTTTCCCATCAGCAATTATCTTTGAGAACTGGAGAACGGTTCCAAGATTGCTTCAGCTAGTTCCTTAAGTACCCTAGGCAGGGCCAGCGCTTCCATTAGGCGACCTAGGCGGTCGCCTAGGGCGCTGCTATTTTGGGGGCGCCTGCGCCCCCGCCGCCCGTAAAAATTTGGGGGCGGGACCTTCCGCCGCCGCTGTTGGGGGCGGGATTTCGGGGGCGGGACCTTCCGCCGCCTAGGGCGCCGGCAAAGCTGGCGCCGCTACTGACCCTAGGATGAATTTCATCAGGCCCTGCTGATTTGAATACATCTAACTTATCTAACTATTCTTTAACCTTTCTTTCCCTATTTTGGCTTGTATTCCTTCCCCCTGGTTGTTAATATTAATTGTGTTTACTGAGGGACAATCTCCACTCATTGATATATTTTGCTTTCCACAACCAAATCCCTGTACAACTTTTCACGAGTGATGTACCCGAGTATTTAGATTCTAATATCTAAACTGTATTGTTAAATCTATTCACATACATTTGGGTTATTGCTCATTATGTACTCTATGTATCCTATGTCTTTTAAAAACAAACTTTGTATTTGTGGATGATCTAAGCACTATACCCAGCAGTACAGACACTCTTTTCCCAACCTATGTATTATATCATTTTTTTAACATTAGCTTTAACATTTTTAAATCTGGTCATCATTAATCTTTTTAGTGAAGACTGAAGCACAATAGGCATTAAGCGCCTCAGCTTTCTTGATTTCATCAGTTATTTATTAGCTCTCTTTTCCCACTAAGTAGAGGACCTACACTTTCCTTCCTCTTTCTCTTGCTCCTAATGTATTTAAAGAACCACTTTTTATTGCCTTTTATGTCCCTTGCCAGGTATAACTCATTTTGTGTCTTAGCCTTTCTGATTTTGTCCCTACAGAGTTGTGCTGTTTTGTACTCTTCCTTATCAATTTAACCATGTTTCCACTTTTTGTAGGATTCTTTTTTGATTTTCAGGTCCTTAAAGAGCTCCTTACTTTTACTATTCTTCCTATCTTCCCTTTGCATCAGAATAGTTTGCAGTTGTGCCTTTAATATTGTCTCCTTGAGGAACTGCCAGCTCTCCTGAACTCTTTTCCCTTTGATTTTCTTCCCGATAACTTACCTACCAGTTCTCTGAGTTTGTTGAAGTCTGTTTTTTTGAAGCATATAAATAGCAACCCAGTATCATAGCTCTGCTGCCATCGGTTGCTACACTTATTGGAAGGGCATCCTCCACCCCATTGTTTGTTATTCTGAGTCACTGCATCACAACTAAAATTAGACTGTAAACTCTTCAGGGCAGGAGCCTTCTCTACATTCCTTCTGTGAAGTGTCTAGTACACTTTTGTGCTGTTTAAATAACAAAGCTGTACTGTACAGAGTAATTTGCAGAAGAGAAGGAGAAACTGAGGCACAAAGAATTGACTTGGCCACAGTAACTCTCCAAGCCAGTAGCTGAGGCAATAGAACCCAGGTCCCTGGAATCCCACTAAGACACTGCCTTCATAGAATCATAGAATTGAATCTTAGAATATCAGGGTTGGAAGGGACTCAGGAGGTCATCTAGTCCAACCCCCGGCTCAAAGCAGGACCAATCCCCAACTAAATCATCCCAGCCAGGGCTTTGTCAAGCCGGGCCTTAAAAACCTCTAAGGAAGGAGATTCCACCACCTCCCTAGGTAACCCATTGCAGTGCTTCACCACCCTCCTAGTGAAATAGTGTTTCCTAATATCCAACCTAAACCTCCCCCACTGCAACTTGAGACCATTATTCCTTGTTCTATCATCTGGTACCACTGAGAACAGTCTAGATCCATCCTCTTTGGAACCCCCTTTCAGGTAGTTGAAAGCATCTATCAAATCCCCCCTCACTCTTCTCTTCTGCAGACTAAATAATTCCAGTTCCCTCAGCCACTTCTCATAAGTCATGTGCTCCAGCCCTCTAATTGCTTTTGTTGCCCTCCGCTGGACTCTTTCCAATTTTTCCACATCCTTCTTGTACTGTGGGGCCCAAAACTGGACACACTACTCCAGATGAGGCCTCACCAATGCTGAATAGAGGGGAACGATCACGTCCCTCGAACTGCTGACAATGCTCCTACTTATGCAGCCCAAAATGCCGTTAGCCGTCTTGGCAATAAGGGCACACTGTTGACTCATATTCAGCTTCTCGTCCACTGTAACCCCTAGGTCCTTTTCTGCAGAACTGCTGCCTAGCCACTCGGTCCCTAGTCTGTAACAGTGAATGGGATTCTTCCGTTCTAAGTGCAGGACTCTGCACTTGTCCTTGTTGAACCTCATCAGATTTCTTTTGGCCCAATCCTCTAATTTGTCTAGGTCCCTCTGTATCCTATCCCTACCCTCCAGCGTATCTACCACTCCTCTGAGTTTAGTGTCATCTGCAAACTTGCTGAGGGTGCAGTCCACGCCATCCTCCAGATCATTAATGAAGATATTGAACAAAATCGGCCCCAAGACCGACCCTTGGGGCACTCCACTTGATACCGGCTGCCAACTAGACATGGAGCCATTGATCACTACCCGTTGAGCCCGACGATCTAGCCAGCTTTCTATCCACCTTATAGTCCATTCATCCAGCCCATACTTCTTTAACTTGCTGGCAAGAATACTGTGAGAGACCGTATCAAAAGCTTCCCTCTTGTTAGTTGGAGGGTTGGACAGCTGCTCCTCAGCCACAAGATCCCTTGTGTTATAGGTTGTGGCAAGACATTTGTTTAAAGGTCCACCTTTCTAAGTGTTCTAAAATCAACATGCTTAGATTGCTTTGAAATTTGGCGTACCTCAGGAGGGTGCATTTTACAAGCCATGAGCCTATTAAGAGGCCTATATCCCACTTTTGTAAACTGCCTGTAGAGAAGTTTTAATTTGGTTGGGTTTTTTTGTATGTTGGGCAATGGATGTGTAGGCAAAACTTTCAAAACAAGCTAACATTATTTTTTAAAGGTGGGATCATATATCTTTTAAATATAATGTAATTTTTATTTCACTAAACTTCTTCCTCTTTGGTTAAGACAAAACCAAAATGTGTTATTTATGAGCAGTGGGGAGGAGGAGGAGGGTGTGCCACAGCTTACCGTTTTAAAGGTGCTGCACAGTGAAGAGTTTTAGAAAAGGGCAGGGAAATTAATTCTTTGGGGCCACTTCAATGGGGGGAAAGTAATTGTTTTGCAGCTAGCTCTGTAAAGTATTGCTCCAGAAGTAAAGATATTGATGCATTCTGATTATATTACAGGGCTTTGTATCAGTGAACAAAAATATGTTTGGGCTTGAAGTTTTGCACCAGTGCATCTGCACAGTGCAGCCAATAGCTTTGTTCAGCCATCGTTCCTTTAGGTTTCATGTTTAGTCACTCTGCTCTTCGTTTAGGGTCCAGTGTGTGTCTTGGGGTACTGATGAACAAAAGTTCTTTTTGCTTTTCAGGTAATTCTATAAAATATCACTCAGGCTGCAAAGTCGGGGAGGTTTAGGTTGGATATTAGGAAAAACTTTTTCACTAGGAGGGTGGTGAAGCACTGGAATGGGTTACTTAGGGAGGTGGTGGAATCTCCATCCTTAGAGGTTTTTAAGGTCAGGCTTGACAAAGCCCTGGCTGGGATGATTGAGTTGGGGATTGGTCCTGCTTTGAGCAGGGGATTGGACTAGATACCTCCTGAGGTCCCTTCCAACCCTGATATTCTATGATTCTATGACAAGGAATGGGTTATTATGGTACAGGGGTGTTTATTCAGCAGAAATTAACAGTCTTGCGATTTTGCCCCAGGATGTATACTCATAACTCCTGATGCCTTTGTAAATGTTATTTATTTACTATTTCTGGCCCCCTGTGAAAAGTGATTAGAAAAACTGGAAAAACAAAAGGGATAATATAATGTGTCATGAGGCTGGGGAGAATTTTTGTATGACACGTGGTTCCCCCAGGCTAAAGCATGGCAGCTACAAAGAACAGGTATAAAACTGTTTAACAAAATAAAGTTTTTAAACATTTACCAAAATGTTCCTACAACACTCCTAAGAATCCAGACAGCTCTCATCCTCCAGCTCTGTTTTTGTGTGTTATCTTTAAAAGTCTAAGTGTTCAATGATTTTTAATTTCTTTTTTGTATTTTGCTAAATGTGTCTAATAAGTTAATAGTGCTAAGTAGTTACTGCTAAAGTATTTAAGATAGATTGAATGTTAAGAACATTTTATTTTTATCTACTGCCTCTGAAATACCAAATATAGGTTTCTCTAATATTCCATTGCTGTTTTTATTTATTAAATCCATGTTAATAATTTGAATTAAATGTACATTCCATACCTTAAATTCTGAAAGAGTTCCTGGGTTACCATAACAAAAAGGGAATAGTTTGTGGAAAAAAGAGGTGAAAAGTGTTACAAACTCTTTTTACATTAAACATTTACAGTGTTACTTTATACATTAAGTAGTTTAAATTGGACTTGCATTTTGTCTGATACAGGGATGTATTAACCAATTTTACAGCAGTAGAGTTCCTTGAAGTTAGGTTACGTGTGGGTTTTCTATCAAATAATACTGAAAAATAAGTATGTGTGTGCACGTGAGAGAGAGGAGAGAGAGACTTATCTATAAAATAAAACTAATTTGAATTTATGCTTCAGGTAGTTTATAAAATAATATGCAGTTTGGTTGGATGTATGTTTAATTGCTCTGGGAAGGAAGAGGGAGGGGTGGCTGTTGGTGCTGTGTGTATGTATATGTGTTTGTGAGTGCAGGGAGGGGACAGTATTATTATCTCTGGTAAAAAGTGTAAAACTTTTACATAAAATAGTTTAAACTAGGTCTGCATTTTGCCTACGTGGGGTTTATTAAACAATTTTACACCACCAGATTTCTTTTAAGTTAGGCTGTGTGTGTATTTTGTATAAAATAATGCAGAAAAATAAGTGTGAAGATGTGTGAGAGTGGGTCTTACCTATAATAAAATACTATAAAACTAGTTTGAATATATGCTTACAGTCATTTATCTATAAATAGATACTTAATTGTTTTTGGAAGTAGGGCAGAGGAGGGAGGGGGTGGGTGGGTGGGTGTGTGTGTGTGTGTGTGTGTGTGTGTCTAAAAAAAGAATAAGAAGTTTATGGGCCTTTCAAAAACTTTACTAAGAATTAAGAATCCTCTAATACAGTCTAAGCCAATAGGTGCTAATTTCTAATAAATATAAAAGGTTATGAAAAAATACATTACTTTGAGTAAATGGAATAAGGGAAATTGGAATAAAGTTTAGCCATGTAATTCCATTGTGGTCTCTCTAGCAGTTTTTAAAGACATTTGCTAAAGAAAATGTGTAAAAAAGAGGACATTTTATTCCTGGTCCACAATTAAAAAACAAATATGGATAGCTCAGTGGTTTGAGCATTGGCCTGCTAAACCCAGGGTTGTGAGTTCAATCCTTGAGGGGGCCACTTAGGGATCTGGGGCAAAAAAAAAAAAAAAAGGCAGGGGGCTGGACTCGATGATCCTTCAGGGTCCCTTCCAGCTCTATGAGATAGGTATATCTCCTTATATTATATTATTATTTAATTACCTTATTTAAAAATGCACTAAATGCATAAAAAATTCAGAGAAAAAATTCTCTATATATATATGATGTATGAACATTTCTGTATTGCTCTGACATTAAAGTTTTATTTAGAAATGCACTGTGTATAAAGATTTTTTTGTAAAATATAGTGTTAATATATATGCATTAAATCTGTATTCTGTAATTACTAAGGTTTTTGTAAATTATTTAATTATTTTATTTTGAAGTGCATTAAACAACGGCATTAAAATTATAGAATAATAGAACCATAGAAATGTAGGTCTGGAAAGGACCTTGAGAGGTCATCCAATCCAGCCCCCTTTACTCAGCCAGGACAAAGTAAACCTGGACTTAAACCTAAACCTATTTTTCTCTAAAACTGAGAAAATTGCATGTGGTTGTACATGTATAGATGTATTAACACTTCTCCTTTCTCTGTCATAAAGTCATTAAATAATTGTGCGATAGCTTAATTTAGCAAAGTACAAACTCCATAAATTTTTTTTTTCTAAAAATGAATGTTAACACTTCTCCTTTATTCTTCTGTCATTCAGACTTTGCACGCTTGTTTACCAGACTTTATTTATAAATGTACTAACTGCATAAGAAGCATGTTTTCCTCTTAAAATTAGGAAAAGACATAACATCTATGTTTTATTCATTTATTTTTAATGATTCCAGTAAGGATAAATTAAATAAATGAGATGCATTTACATCCAGATAAACAAAGCTAACAAATTGGGGGAAGAGCCAGCCTGGCTACACCTCAGCTGGGAAGAGAAACTTTATCTGAGCTATAAAGATGGGGGAGAGGCTCTAAACCTCAGATAATGAGCAATTGAATCAACTGATTGAATGCAATAGTTGTGTGTCATGGAAGGTCTTTCAGGAATGCCTGTAACACACTGGTGATTTATATTGTGAAATGTATTAACAGTATAGGAGGACTTATGAATACTCATTTATTTTAAAGTGTGTGGTCCAACAAAGGCAGGAAGAGTTCCTGTGCAGACAGCAGGGGGAGGGCAGCTATTTACCTGTCTCTTGTGTAAATTAAGCCTGGTAGAATCAAAACAACAGAAGCCCTATTTACATACAGGGGGATGGGAAGCTCACAGGAAGGGAAGGACAGCAGGAGCTTAGCGCCTGGTGGACAGATCAAGCTGAGTACCCAGGGCTTCCTGCCTTCTGAAGCAAGATCATTGAACTTTGGGAGATACAAGCAAGGACAGATAATAAGCCATTTCAGGCATCCATCACTAGACAGACACAAGAGGCCAGAACTCTTGCAAGCTGACAAAGTGGGTCCTTCAACCAGGGGGAGTTGAAGTCTCTGAAACCGAATTTAGATGAGAAACCTGCTTAGGCAAAGATCTTTCACCTAGGAAGACAAAGGAAACCAGCCCCTTGTGCTTTTGTGAAAAGTCCTGAGAGAAAGTCAGCCCTGGCTGGGAAGAAGAATGACTGGTGAGAGTATCTTGAACAAAGCCTGTATCTTGCTAAATTACGTTTTAGACTTTTAGATGCGTTTTCACTTTTGCTTATAACCCTTTCTAATTGTTTTCCTTTTACTTAGCATCACTTAACCTATGTCCTATTATTAATCAGTTTGTTTTATTTTACTATACACCAATTCAGTGCTGTGTTTGAAGGGAAGGGTTTAGTCACTGCAGTTAAGCTAATAAGCTGTGGTGTGTTTTTGTGTCTTTAGAGGAACAAATGAACCGGATTATTTCTCGGAACAGTCCAGGACATTGCAGAGCTCATGGTTTTGGGAAAATTCGGAACTGAGAGTGTCTCAGGGTGCAAGTAGTAACCCAGGCTGATGGAAGTCAGAATGAGGCTGTATTACACTGCTGGGGTCAGAGCTGCTTAACCAGGACTGTCTACCACACAGACACTCAGGGGGTGACCTGCATGCTGGTAGGCTGATTGGGAGCAGCGCAGGTTGGGAGCCACAGCAGCAAAGCATTGTGAGGTGCCCAAGGTTATAGGGCAGGTGGTGACGCAACCTCTCACTGGTCTGGATTTGCATCCCACACTGACTGGCCTCATGACACTAACCTTTCCTTTTTAAATGAGCTGTGTGACCTACCAAGGATGACTCTGAATTCTAATTGCTGCTCAGATACCTCCTCCTTCTGTTGCCATGGCTAAGTTACTTAACCGACCTGCCTGAGTTTCCCAATCTGTAAAACGAAACAGTTCAGAGAATGCTGTGAGGATTAACAAGAACAAAAGGTTTTTAAATTAAAAAGTATAAATGAGGAGCATCATAGGTCCTGCTATCACAGAGGAGCCAATGCAACGTTACCAAATTCTTTCCCAAATCTTACAACAGAGTCTGATAAAGTCTTTACTTATCTCCTAGTCAGACCTGGTTTAGAATGCTGCACTTCCCTGTTTCATGATCTTCCAAAATCCCTCCCCTCTGATCTGTGGGAGGTCCTGAATTCTGGAGCTAGCCTCTTCTATTAGCTGTGATTGTGAAACATGACTGTGGACAGAGTTTTATAGATTTATCTCTAAATCAAAGTAGTCAGAGGTCTAGCCATGAGCAGATCAGATAACGCCATGTCTAACTACTCGTATTTGCACCACAATTCATTGCAGGCAGAACAGTGCAAACACAATTTTCAGGCACAATATTGTTCCCATTAGAATGAAGGCTAGGTTGTGACATGGCTGATATTAGATACTGTATCAGTCTAATCCTTTGTCATGTTCAATGGCTTCATACTACAATCTCTGACATTAATTCAAGATTGTCCTCCTCATTGCAGAGCTCTCAGCAAACTCATTCCACCACCTCTGCAATTGTACAGCCACCCACACTGTCCTCTACTCATTGTGCGCCCCCTCCCCATGGTCGTCCTGAATGTGATGGTACAGACACTATGGTACCTTATCTCTATGGAACTCTTTGCCCCTCCAAGACCCTGACTCACTTCCTGGTCTCTATTCCCTTTAGATTAAGTTCTGCTCTGAACCCTATCACCTTTTCCAAAATCTCTGTCGCCATCTTTCCATCCTCTCCTCTCAGTACCTAGTATCAGAGGGGTCGCCGTGTTAGTCTGGATCTGTAAAAGCAGCAAAGAATCCTGTGGCACCTTATAGACTAACAGACGTTTTGCAGCATGAGCTTTCATGGGTGAATCCCCACTTCTTCGGATGCAAGTCTCAGTACCTAATTTGCAAGAGAACTTCTGAGAGCTTTGCTGCTTTTTCCCTTTCCAGCCCTTTACCTTTCTCTCAAGGCCCTCTCCATACAAAGTTTCCCTTTCTTCCCCAACCTCTCACTGCCGTATTTTGTGTAACTCACCTGTACAGGGATCTCTCACTCCTCAGAGTCCCCCTGATCCTCGACACATGGCTCCCCCGTCTTGTTCACTGTAGGCTACTAGGCAGGGGTCAGAAATAGTAACATCTGTTTATGGAACAATATACAATTCATTTAAATACTAGCTGGAAGGAATTATAAATGATTATTGAGCAATCTGCTTGTGAACTGGAGGGGAAGGGTGCTCCAAAGCAAAGAAGCTACTAAGGAATCTACAGAAAAGTAAAATGTCTGATAGGAGATAGGTCCTGCTCCCAACAGCACATTCAGAACGATGCTGATTTCAGAGATCTCTAAGCCTTGACCCGCCAGAACCCTCAGCAACTAGAGGAAAAACAGCTAGAACTGGGGACAACCCAGGAACGTCACCGATCACCAAGCTTCTAATAAGGGAGTGGAATGTTCTCTTCACCCAAAGGGATCAAAGATTCATAGTTCTCCATCATGTTCTTGTAAAGCTCCTAAATTATCCCACTTCTCCCAGGAGGAATAGAGCAAGAATTCATCAAATGTCACCAGGACCTGAAATCATGAGTATTCACATGCCACACTTTCTTATTCAATTACATTATTATTAAATAGGAAGAGTAGGAGGAGAATATAAAAGTCCTCATATAAACATTCCTCACATTCCCCTAGTATCATTGTTGTGCAAATTACAGCCAACGTGTTTAAGTTTTGCAATTCACATTCCTTTGCATCTTCAATTCATTACTGAGAGATTCAACATTTCACTAAACTTCACTAAACAGTGCAATTAAACTGCTGAATAAAATGTATTAGCTGAATAGCCATGTATCTTGAACCACAAACATATTTGAATGAGGAGTACTTGTGGCACCTAACACATTTATTTGGACATAAGCTTTCGTGGGCTAAAACCCACTTCATCAAATGCATGCAGTGGAAAATACAGTAGGAAGACAGTATATATATATATATATATATATATACACACACACACACACACACACAACATGAAAAAATGGGTGTTGCCATACCAACTCTAACAAGACTAATCAATTAAGGTGGGCTATTATCAACAGAGGGGAAAAAAAACTTTTGTAGTGATAATTGTAGTAAGATGAGGCCCTGAAACAAACTCTTGTATCAAAGGCCCAGTCTGAGGCCTGAAGCCTGAACCAAAGTACTTCCAGGTATTGCTAAGCAAAAGCTGGGCTGTGAGCCAGAGGCAGGCCCCACTCACAGAAGTTGGCAAGAAGAGGGCTGCTAGAAGCAGATGCATCCACACATAAGTGCTAATAAGAGGAACTTGTGCCAAGATGACATCAGAACACTCCACAGAGATAACAAGGAACAGGCAGGTGCATATTAAAGACAGGGTCAAAAGGACAACATGATGGATAGATCTGTTTGAAACAACATGATCAAAGAGGGAGACAGCCCCCAATGAGTCAAGGGACTGTACTTCAATATGTCACTAGGGATGAGTAATCTGTCCTGTAACTGTATAAAAGTAGGTCCCGGAGTGCACATCTTTGTCTGGTCTAGGGGGCAGTGGAAAGTCCCACCACTGACTGAGCCGGTCCATTGCCAGGGGGCACAAATTCGTCGTATGTCTTGTAGAGTCTACGGGAAACTATTACTGTGCTTCGTTTGACAATAAACCTGGCTCGGGTTCCTTTGGACCTTACTAGAGTCTGTGGTCTTTGGGGTTTCTCTCGGGGTTTGCTGTGTCAGCGATCTGCGCAGAGCCGGGGCAGCACACAGAGGGAACACGCACGCAGCCGACTGTTATCATCGAACAAGAGCAGAGCACCACACCGGTAGCTACTGACAATAATCAGGATGGCCCATTTCAAACAGTTGACAATGGTATCACTACAAACGTTTTTTTTCCTCCTGCTGATAATAGCCCACCTTAATTGATTAGTCTCATTATCGTTGGTATGGCAACACCCATTTTTTCATGTTCTCTGTGTATATATATCTTCCTACTGTATTTTCCACTGCATGCATCCGATGAAGTGGGCTTTAGCCCATGAAAGCTTCTGCCCAAATAAATGTGTTAGTCTCGAAGGTGCCACAAGGACTCCTCGTTCTTTTTGCTGATACAGACTAACACGGCTGCTACTCTGAAACATATTTGAAATGCCCAGATGATCCAGTGTTGGGGATCATAGGAGTGTCTCATAAGTATCAGTGAATGCATCCTCACAACACCCCAGAGAGGTAGGCAAGTACTATTTTCCCTCACTACTAAAACAGGGATCTGAGACCCAGAGAGGCAAAATTCCAGGTTATCAGTAGTAGCTGCAGTGTGCCCTCAGTTCCTGGGTATCTGACATTATATATCGGAAGCCAGAATCTCAGAGCGGAAACAGCCAGGCCAGCCCTACGTGTCTGAAGATGGGCAACCGGGAATGGAGGGATCCATAATAAGAGGCTGCTTTTAAAAATGTAATCCTCACTTTTTTCCTAGATTTGGCTAAACTCTGCTTTGTCCATTCATCCCCCCAGCTGTCTGTTCCGACCACCTGTTGCATCCCGTCCATCACTTAGACTGCGACCCCTCTGAGGTGGGGACTATTTTCTTTGTTACTTCTCTGTACAGGGGCCTGATCCTAGACTGGGGTTCCTAGGCACTACGGTAACATAAATGACTTGCCCAAGGTTACACTGGAAGTCTCTGACAGAAGCAGAAATAGAACCCAGATCTCATGACTCTCAGTTGTGTGTGTTAATCACAAAAACTTCTTTCCGCCCATGCTAAACACCTCTTTAATGTCTGACTCAGAGTCAGGCTTTGCTCCTACCCCCCCAGCACCAGCTGAGATATTGTCACCTTGAGAACTTCACCATTAGTGCCCCGAGGGAGTCTCAGAATCCAGAAGTTCTTGTTCTTCAGCAGGTTCTCCACGTTCTCTGCAATAGATTGTACTCCTGGATCAGAATTTCCAGCACAGCCCACTTACTCCCCAGCTGGTTATCAAACTTCATCACTGTCCTCTCACAGTCTACTTTCTTTTCAGACTTTCCCATTCTCCCCTCCTGACTCAGTAATCGCGTGGCGTGAGAATCCACCTTCCTCTCCCCAGCTTGAATTGCAGCCACTATTGTCCACAGGGAAATCTCTGCAGTTTGCAATGAAGTTCATTCAGAGGCTGCAGGGGGTTGTAAATGCATTGGATGCCATGACTCCACAACCCATCCCAGAACCGGTTTCCAAGGACAGAAAATTAGAGGAATGCAAGGTCATATTCTCGTCTGGCAGAGTCAGCTACAAGAGACACAGCTCAAGAGCTCTCACTTGCCACTAGCCCCTCAGTGCTTCCTGAGCTTGGATCTTTGTTCTTACAGGGTCACATTCCAGTTGAGATACTTTATGGTTTATTGAGGTGTTCACTATGAAGCTGATTGAGGAGGAAGTTAAATCTCGACAGCTTAAATTGCATTGGGCTGAAACTTGACATGCACATCACACACCAAAGCAGGGCTGTTTCATACCCTGCCCCCCAAATTCTTTACATCAGCTTTCAGATATTGTCTGTCTCCAGAGCAGTCCCAGATAAGTCTCTGATCCTTTTGGACCTTGTGTTTGTAAGACAGACTCTGGCCCCTGTCCTGCAATCAGATCCGCATGGGCAGATCATATGATGTATCACAGCAGCACCAAGAGGCCCCAACTGAGACGGGACTCCATTGACCAAGGCACTATACAGACACATGCTAGGCACACAAACCAGTGCCCCTGCACCCACACTGATCTGATTGCAAGATCAGAGGCTCATTTAAGAAAAAAAACCTATTTAAGATGCTTAGTGTCTTGTCTGCACTGGTGATTTCTGTTATTTGGTTCCGTATGTTCAGTTTACATTGGTTTGCAGAGCAGCTTCTGCACAAGCCTACAAACTCCTTCACCCAAGCACCTATAACTTTGGATCTAGACTGTTCTCAGTGGTGGCAGATGACAGAACAAGGAGCAATGGTCTCACGTTGCAGTGGGGGAGTTTTAGATTGGATATTAGGAAAAACTTTTTCACTAGGAGGGTGGTGAAGCACTGGAATGGGTTCCCTAGGGAGGTGGTGGAATCTCCTTCCTTAGAGGTTTTTAAGGTCAGGCTTGACAAAGCCCTGGCTGGGATGATTTAGTTGGGATTAGGTCCTGCTTTGAGCAGGGGGTTGGACTAGATACCTCCTGAGGTCCCTTCCAACCCTGATATTCTATGATTCTATAACTTGAGAATAAACCAATTCCACTGACAAATACTCATCTCAGAGGGACCTACAGCCCATGTGTCATGACAATAAGAGAAACATTCTTAAATCTTTAACATTTAGAAAGGAACTTTAATTTTAAAACATACTGAGAAAATAGAGCCAAATTATTCTAATGGCTGCATTCAGTGCCTGTGCGAAAATGAGAGCAGAACTTGATGCTATGGGTTTAATTTAAACTTAAATACAGAGAGTGAAACAATGACAGCCCCTAAAGTTTGGGTTGGCTGGCCTGATTCAGAGGATTACCAGTCTGGAAAAAGGAAACCTCCTTCCAAGCGTGACATTAAAAATAATACATATGCAGTCTGGAATGTACAACACAATTGTCTTTCCTCAACTGAGAGTGGAGTTGTGTTGCACGTGCAGCCAATGCTCACAGGCCAGCGCTGTCCCTTTCTACTAGCTGGACAACACACAAGTCTGAGTTTGCTACAGCCTTTGAGCCAATAGACCTGGGTGTCTCAGCTGAGGCAATACAGCTTTATGCTTTCAGATCCTAGATTAAATCGCTCACCTGAGCAGGAGCCCACGTTCAGCCATGATCCACCTTCCCAAGCCCAGATGCAGATGGAACTCAGTGGGGCAAGAGGACTCCAGATCTCACCCCCTCATCTCTGCACAGGGGTGGACATTAGTGTGTCCCCAACTCTCCCTCTCCCATGCTGGGCTGGGCAGTCCCAGTTTCTCCTCACTAGGCGATGGGCACAGCAGCTATGCTGAAGAGACAGAGTGCAGCCTGGGAACCAGCCTGTAGCCATTTAAAGCAAAACCCAGAGAAGATTCTTCCTCAGCTCTGGGCATGAGCAGCACCACCTGCACAGGGGAAGAGCTCACAGAACTGGCCAGTCTCTAAATAGTATGGACACCCAGCAGTGAGTCCATAGTTCAAATGCTGAGACAGTCCCTGACTGGGTTTATACTGGTTCCCAATATCTTTGTAGCATATCTTGTTACTTTTTTAATTCTCTTGATCCAGAATGCTTGTATTTTATCTGGAAGAAGAGAATTCCAAGCATTAGAGCCATGCAATTAAAACAGCCAGAGGAAATGTGGTATTATAATTTGGGGGAGGGAGGTACAACTGCAATTTCCAATGAAATGCTCTATTGTGAAATCAGGTTGTAAGGGCCCACTAAGCAAGGGTAGTCCAGTGATTAGGGCTGTTGCTTAGCACGTATAGGACCTGAGTTCAATTCCTTACAGTGTGAGAGAGGATAAACACATTACAGGTTGTAAAGTACTTAAATACTATGATAATTGGGGCCACATAAGTGCTTAAGATAGAGTCAGTGCATAGCTAGCTAATACATTACACTTTATATAGATAGAACATACATTGATACCTCTAATGAGATGCTTATTTTTACGTAGCACACAATTTAGTCTGAAAAACATGTTAACAGCTTAAAAAAAATAAAGTAAACGCCATGGTTTATTGGAGATATTGTCCAAACAGGTGCAATTTATCTATGGTCAGGCCAGAATAAGGCGCTGGCACCACTAAAATCCTACTTAACTCACCCAATTGCTGGCCATCTGCACAGGGGAGAATTTCATCCAATAGGAGAGGATTCTACATTGGCACCCAGGAGTGGACTGTACAGACTAATACGACTTTTCAGCTCAAATTTCTCTAGATTTAATCTGTGACAAAAGCCAATCAAATTAAATTTGATGCCACTAATCATGTGAACTGCAATAATCATGAAATGACAGACCTGGACTAATCACGGAGCTGTAAGAGTTTCAGAAAAAGGCACTGGGAGGAATGAGTAATCCAGCAGCACAAAGGTGAATTGTTTATAGCCCAGTATGAAGATCTATTGGTCCCTCACTCGGCACTGACTCCGGTGTGACAATAAAATGAAATTCAATACCTGAATATTCACCATTCAGTGGATCCCTGGGAAACACCTACTGACCTGGGCACAACCGGATCTAGCAAGGGGTGTTTCCTAAACCCAACCAGAGGTTTTATTCCTATTTCCACCCTGTCCCTGGGCTGCAGGAGATTCAGAGCCATCTCTTCTACCTCAAAACACACACAGAAGAGCACCTGAGACACGGCCACCCCACCCTGTGCTGCTGTTGATTTTTCCCATTCACAGCAGGACACACTAGACAGGGACACTGCACATGGAAACCAGCACCTGGCTCCACATCAGTCTGACCATGGTGGTGAAACTAGGGCTGGGAGGACTCCTCCAAGGATCCACATACTCATCAAGGTTCTCCCAGCCCTGCCCTCCCGTCCCAGACCTTACTGAATGAACATGGCCTGAGCCAATGCCCCAGGGCAGTGTTAAAGAGGGCAGTGCTCTTTCAGATGAAATAGAACACCGAAGCCCTGACCATAAAGCCCATTAGAGAGTTAGCGTATATCTGCAAACTTTCTAACGCTGAGATGGGGCAGCTGAGAACAGCTGGCCAAGGGATGCAGTGGAAACTTTACCACTTGGGTCATTTGAAATTAGAATGACCAACACACTTGGGAACATCATGTGTTGGCAGGGAGACAGACTGGATAACTGAGTCGATCCTTTTCATCACAAGAGCAGGGGTGTTTACATCAGTCAGCTAGACAAATTTCCACTTTACACTGTCTACCTTCCCAGAACAATAAAGAGGTGGCTGGCTGGCTTCCAGGTGGCATGACTATTTTAATGTGACTGGGATTCCACTGTATTGTATAATTAATGATTGTGTTAGGGCAAGCCATCCTTTATCATTTTACATCTAAATAATCCATACAAAATTCTTTTTGTAGTTTCTGTGTGGATATACTAATAATCTCGACTGGGATTGGAGCACATACTATTGCTGTGCATTGTTAAAGAGATGCCATGTTCCACCCTCGGGCAGCTGCATCTCAGCAGCAGGTGACACGATCCCTGTAGAAGGCATGTAAACCACTTTGGGATTTTCCAGATTAAAAGGTACGATGTACAGTGTAAAACTATATATTTAAAAAAACTGAAATCTTAAATTTGCTTATCAAATAAAAGTTACTTCACATTTATTATCAAAAGGAATAGATTTAAAAAGCAGTTAGTCCTACTTCAGCAAAATATCCTGTACATTATGATGAATATTTACCCTAAATTAGCTTTTTCTGTTCTTTTAAATTTTGCTGCATGTTATTTGCTTTATTTGTTTTACATCAAATTATCAGTCCCTACACACTGTTGCACCACTGCTTCCTTCCACAAAGACTCCTGACTCAAATGCCCAGGTGGGATGCAGCTCCCATTGGCTCCTACTCCCCCGTGTGCGTTCTCAAGTGGTACTTAAGGGACTGTTTATATCGGAAGCACTTAGTGCACTCAGTGCAGGGGTAGGGCCTCTCGCCGGTGTGAGCCCGCTGGTGCTCCAGCAGGTGGTGCTTCTGAGTGAAGTTCTTGCCGCACTCAGTGCAGTGGTAGGGTCGCTCCCCAGTGTGGATGCGCTGGTGCTCCAGCAGGTGGTGCTTGCGGATAAAGCCTTTGCCGCATTCAGTGCAGGCATGCGGCCGCTCCCGCGTGTGGATGCGGTAGTGGTTGGTAAGCTTGGACTTCTCACTGAAGGTTTTCTCGCACTGGGTGCATTTATAGGGCCGCTCCCCCGTGTGAGTCCTCTGGTGCCTGAGGAGATGGGAGGGGCGACTAAAGTTTTTCCCACACTGAGGGCATATGAAGGACATCTCGCTCTTCCCAGTGTGGATCCTCTGGTGCATTATCAGGCTGATCTGCAGCCGGAAGCTCTTCCTACACTCACTGCACGTGTACGGCCGCTCCCCGACGTGCGTGATCTGGTGTTTGCTGAGGCTCGACTTGTGGCTGAAGCTGCTCTCGCACTCTGTGCATTTATAGGGTTTCCCTGCCGGTGGCGTTCTCTGCTCTGGCTTGAGGCTGTGCTTGTCTCTGAAGTTCTCCACACGCCGGGCCGGGCCGACTCCCCGTCGTGTGTGGCTGCGCTGGTGCAGGATAAACTGCTGCTTGATCCTGAAGCTTAAGTCGCACTCATTACATTCGTAGGGCCCCTCTTTGAGATGGTTCCTCTGGTGGATTATAAAGTTGATCTTCAGCATGAAGCTTTTCCCACACTCAGGGCAGATATAAGGTCTTTCCCTGGTGCGGTTTCTCTGGTGGACGATGACCGTCTTCGTTTCACTGGAGTCTCTTTCACAGGGAGCAGATTGCCCTGGCCTGTTTCCGATTAGGTTTCTCTGTTGCATTTTGGAACTGCACTGAGCCTCACAGGTTGTCCCCTGCTCATGATTCTGGAAAATCTGCTGCTCTGCTCTGCCTGAGAACATGGCATATGGCTCCAGGGTGTCAGGATCATCCTCCTCCTCAGTTTTGATCACAATCCCATCATCTGGGAGAATTTAAAAGAGAACCAAGACATCATTAATTTCATCTGCTTAGGATAAAGGAAGCCTCTTATGATTAAGACATTCTTGATACACAATGGAAATTGCCTGAAGAGTTTTTAGGAGCAAATGACATAAGAACATAAGAACGGCCATACTGGGTCAGACCAAAGGTCTATCTAGGCCAGTAGCCTGTCTTCCGAAAGTGACCAGTGCCCCAGAGGGAATGAACAGAACAGGTAATCAAGTGATCCATCCCCTGTCACTCATTCCCAGCTTCTGGCAAACAGAGGCTAGGGACACCATCCCGGCTAATAGCCATTGATGGACCTATCCTCCATGAACTTACCTAGTTCTTTTTTGAACCCTGTTATAATCTTGGCCTTCACAACATCCTCTGGCAAGGAGTTCCTGCCAGAGTTCCTGGAGAAACCCTCTGGATTTGCTACTTAGAGAGGCAGTCAAAAGATGTTGCTTGCCTGTCTCAATGTTTGGGAATTCTAGGACATTACCAAGGATACTGGAGAATCAGCTCTGCAAGAACATTACAGATTCCACTGTTTTAGAGCTGCTCAGCAATTTGCTGCCATTTTCTAAGAGTTTGTTTTGAGGCTATCAGGCTTTTAGCTGTCCCTGTTGCACACAGCTATTAGGGCACAACTGACACTCTGCTGCCAGGTTAATGCAGTTTGGCAGGAAACTGTGCAAGGACTTTGGCTCCATCATCACTCTTGGGAACTTTGCTCTCAAGGCTAGAAGCCTTGCGTTAATCTGTCCTCGCTCTTCTACAGGTCAGTGATATGCTGGCAGGGGCTCCCAGGAGCCCTTTTTAAAAATTCTGCTTTCAAATTGAGACACAGTGTGGGGCAATTTGCCTGTCTCAGGTACAGTCACTTCCCTCTTTGGATCTGGATACACCAGACCCTGCCAGAGAGGACTCAGCCTGGGGCTTTCATTGTAAATATTCTTCTGAAGCACAATTTTTTTTGCATTTGAAATGGATTAGATTTCACTGAATCGCAAGGATTTAAAAAACATCCCCTGGGGCTGGACCCATGCAGATCTCCCTATAAAATCCCATTTCAATGGGCTTTAGATCAACGCCAAATTAACACTGAGCTAAATTGTCTGTATACTCAGGATATTTTTTCAGGAAACCTCTCCAGCAACGTGCGGCTTAATTTAAGCATGGCTTCTCAGCAACGCTGCCTCCCCACTTGGGTATGAGGAGGCATATTTGTTTAAATGGGAAAACAAATTAATCTATTCAGCAGTCCCCTCACCCACTTCTCCCTGAAACAAATGTGGCTTGGCATACACTTCAGGGACACAATTCTGTGGTATAAAATATTGGCTGAATATAGATCATTCTCAGCAAGATCAGAAGCATCCTCAATGACACTGTGCAGCCCCCAACCTGAGAAGAGCGCTTGTTTGCCAGCCTTAAGTCCTGCAGCAGGAGTCTGGCTCGGTCTTGCCATTTGTATATACACAAAGCTATTATTAGCTTTTACACTTTGGAGAGTCAGGGTTTGTAAGTGAGAGACAGCTCAGTTCCTACAGGACAGCACTACACCACCACCACCACAGCAGCAAATGATCATCATGTGCATCAAGGATCACCTAGGATGGAGCTAAACATATCTATGAAATAAGCTAACAAAGTCTTGTCAAAAATTGCTCCAATTCACTGTGTGGGGGTAAGGGATAGGTGAAAAAACAGAGGAATGCACATATAACCCAGATAAATAGTTGGCTGCCAGCTACTGAGAGAAAAAAGAAAAGGTTTCTTTAAAAAAAAAAAAAAAAAAGGCCGGTGTGTGTGTGTGTGTGTGTGTTTCCTGATCTTCACAAAAGCCAAAGAGCTCTTGGCAACACAAAATACCATAAAGCAGCACATAATACTTAGTTACAAGGTGGGGGGACTTTCATCCGAGTTTCACTTTGGATGGTAAAGTCCTGGATGGGATAGAGCACTCCAGTAACGTTAATTTGGCTAAAACAATTTGATCCATTTTAGGTTTGTTTAAGGATTCTCCCTCTGCATTCCCCAATTGTAGGGAAAGGATGTGTTAGGCAAAACGGGATGAAATCACTATGACCACAAAGAACTAGGACGAGGCTGGCTTCTCCTTTTTGGCCACATTAGCAAGACAGACTTAGCAGAATTAAAAATATTTGCACTAATCACATGACCCAGTTAACCATCACTCTGGGTCTCCCTGGAAAACTTGGCATGGTGATCAGGCCCCTCTGGGTTAAGTATGAGGTAGACACCGCTTTCCACTGGGCGTGGTATTTGATTAGTTCCCAGTCATGCTACATGGCACAGAATGTCCATATAGGCCCGGTAGATAGTCCGAGTGTCTGCTCTCCCCTAGCAGGTTCCACCAATAACTTTATACCCAATTCCTTGCCTTGTAGGAATAAGCCCTTTGACAGGTTACAAGACTTAACTCTAGTTCCTACGTAACAGTCATCCTAACACACTTCCAATTCTACCTTAATCCTATTTTAGCTTGTAGTATTTACACAGCAGTTTTCTTCTACCCAGAGGGGGTTGCTTTTGACAGTTGACTAGGGTGTGGTAAATCCTCAGGGAAAGCATTGTTTGGGGATATCCGAGCTTGTTTATCTCTGAAGCACTTAGTTTCTTCAGTGTTTTGATCCAGTTTCTGAGCAGACTAGCTGGTGATGGAGAAGTGGATATGGTTGGCTAATGCTTTCCTCCATTCCATGTAATGAGTGTCTGCAGTGTGGGCTCACTGGCATTTTACAAGATGTTGCACTGTAATAGAGTTCCTCTCATACTCAATGCACTGGCAAGGTGTCTCACTCTCGATGTCTAATAGGACACAAAGAGTGGTCGAAGCCTTCACCCCACCAGGAACAAGCTAGTGACCTGTTACAGACTAATGAATGAAGTCTCTGCTGTGCATAGGGTGACCAGACATCCTGATTTTATCGAGACCGTCCCGATATTTCGGTCTCTGTCCCGCGTCTCGACCGATCTTTGGTCGGGACGCGGGACAGAGATATTCGCAAGCAGCACTGTTTTTTTCTTTTTTTTTTCCCCTCAGCCGGGACTCGCTCGGCTTTTTTTTTTGCTCAGCCTCCCCCCCACATGTGTCCCGATATTTTATTCCCCTTATCTGGTCACCCTAGCTGTGCAGTAGGGCTGGTCTTCAGAGAGACGTTTCTGACATTTACTAGATATGTCTGGTGTGTCTTACTCTGGAGTCCCCTGACTTGATCTGTGACTTCCGCTGCTCTCATGGTCACTACTTCCACAGGTGTTCCTCCTGCATGGGTTTCTGGTGGGATTTAAGACTGTTCTTTTACTTAAAAGTTTCCCCCAACCCAGGCAGACTCTGGGCTTCCCTCCCATATGGATTCTCTGCTGCACTGTACGTCACTGCTGTACCCTGGAGCTTTTCTTCGCTCTGTACAGTCATACAGTCCTGCTTTTGCTCAGCTCCTCTGATGTAATACATGGCTTCTCCTTGGCCTAAAGCTTTTCTCACATACAGCCACTCACCTGTGCAGTTACCCTGCTGAACAATGACTCTTCTGATTTCGCTGAAATCTGTTTTATATTCGGTGGACTCGTCCAGACAGTTCCCTGAGGGGTTTCTCGGAGGCGTTACTGAGCCATACGGACTACCATGGGTTACTTCCTGGTCTGGATTCTGGAAACTTCCTTCTGATCGTTCCAACATTCTGTCCAGCTCCAGGTTTTCAGGGCAGTCCTCAGGATGAATCTCCTCTGTTTTGATCACAACCCTTATACCTGCTGCAATAAAGAGAGAACCCAGATATGATTCATTCCACTGAGTTGGGATATAAGAAACCATTAGCAATAATCCTTTTCTGATTCACAGAGCATTCCCATCACAGGAAGAATTGTGGCACTGCGGACAGCACAATTTTAAGTCTGATTTGCCATTTTTGCGTTTTCCTGCAGAAAGTGATTTGCCCTGACCTCAAACCACTACTGCCAAAGTCTTTAGTAGTGCCTCAGTCACCTCAAACATTCCCGGGGTTAATGATCTTCCTAAATCCCAACACTGCAATCTTCAGGGGGTCCAGAATCCGATAGCCAGTATAATCTCTTTCTCCAAGACCATCTCACCCCAACCCTCCATCACCTTTCTGTGCAGCTCCATATCCAGCCTCTTGGCCACGCAGTGAGCTCATTCCACCCTAGCTCTCTGATCCTCCAGCTGCTCATTCTGGTTGCCCTAATCCTCACCTCTCCGAATGGGACAAGGTGCAGAGACAGCACCTGGTCCCCAGTGAACAGGGTGTTCACCCCATCTTAGCTTCCCCTCAGCCTGGAAAGGTGCACTCAGGGAGGCGTGCTAGGAAGGATGGGTTCATGGACAGGGCCCTGGACTGGGACTCAGGATACTTGGGTTCAATGTCTGCCTCAGCCAGACTGCCTGTGTTAACCTGGACAAGTCACTTAATCTACCCTGGGCCTCAGTTTCCTGATCTATAAAACATGGAATAGCACACCTTACCTCAAAGGGATAGTCTGAAGATAAATCCATCAGTGACTGTGAGGTGCTTAGATACTACAGTGAGGAGGGGTAGATAGATAGAAAGAAGGGCTATAAGAGCGGCTGCTTGGGAGGCAGGGGAGATGGGGGGCCTTTGGAAAGGTTGGGCTGAACCACCAGCAGGGGAGAGGGTCCCTGTTCATTTCCCTGCTTATATTACCTGATTCTCCTTCCTTGTTATAAGCACTAACCCCATGAGAAGATACCTTGCTGACTGCAGCTGTATTGTCTTCCCTGTTGAGTCATTCCACCACTTACAGTGCCCTGTTTCCATGACTCTCCACAGCCTGGAGAGTCACTATTTTGCAGGCTGACCTATATCTAGATGCGGAGTAATTACCTGTCCAAACCTTGCTCCCTTGAGTCTAAGATTGTCTCTAACCCCAACTGTGCTTTCCCTCTCCCCTTACTGTCTCTGTCCTTCCCTCACTGTAGCAACCCAGCAAAGAATACTCCTGCCCTTGTTCTCTCTCTCTACTCCATCTCTGGTAGAACTCTGCATTCTGCCCAGAATCAGTGCCCCCAGATGTGCAACGCACCGTATCATTATTCTATTTCTCAGATGCTACAATTAATACATTTACCCTGTATTGTGTTAATCTGCTACTCACCTGCACTGGGGTCAGTAAGGATTTCTCTCTCCTCATCGGAGTCCTGCTGCCCTCTGACACGTGACTCTACTCCTTGTTCGATATGTGACAAAACACCAGGTTTGGAAATTGCAGAGTCTATTCAGTGAGAAAGAGATTATTGTGCCATAAGCTTTATTTAACAACATTTCCCCTCACCTTTCCTCAGTGGATATGATGGGTACAGTGAATGGACACAAGAATGTTTTAATGCAGACTCTGCAAAAGGGAAATGAATCTCATGAGCATTTGGTTGGGTTCCCTAGATGAAAATCAGGAATTTCCAGGCCTAATGGAATTTGAGACCCCTCATGTACAAAGAAAGGATGAACAGGGCACCCTCAACTTCAAAACAAACTAAATCACACTGAGAATGTTTCAGCTTCCTGGGTGAAATCCTGATCCCACTGAAGTCAATAGCAAAACTCCCATTGACTTCAACAGGGCTAGCAACACACTATTGCTACAACTAACACCGAAGACAAATGTAACTGTCAAAGTAGGCAAAAGTTATTCCTCTGTTTTTTTCCAATTTGTTCAGTGTGTGGTTGACAGCACTGCCTGCACAGGCAATTCTACTATTTCTCCTGTGTGTGGTTTGGGGGGGGGGGGCCAGTATGTCTACACTGGATTTCCAGCTCAAGGAGACATAGCACACTAAAAATAGAAGTGTAGCCACGGTAGCGTAAGCAGCAGGAGGGATTAACCACCTGAGTAACTACCTAGAGTTTCAGATGGGTTTGTACTCGGGGTGGACAGTCCCTCCCTCTGCTTGTGCCATCGCACCTACACTGCTATTTTTAGCACACCAGCTTGATCAGAGCTAGCACAGGTATCTCTGCTTGAGCTGGAAAGTACACACCCACACTCATGCACAGGGGGGCTTCAAAGAGCAACAGGAGAGTTTATTTTAAAAGGCAATAAAGTCACAAAAATCAGCAGGAGGAGACGGAAACCAACATAAGACCTGAAATTACATTTAACTCGGAGTCTGAAAGCAGCTAGACTGTGTCCCTTTAGGGCACTTGTTCTTTATCATCATGATTTGAAAAGTATCTGCGTACAGGAACCGTTCCTCATCACTTTCCTTAAAAGTCACTTCTCCCCCACCCCCCAATTCCAGAAGGGATGACCAACTAGCACCCTTTAGCAAAGGAGATTTTGGGGGGGACATTTCAGAGGAGTTCAGCATTGGCCCAACTCCACTCCCACTGAAGTCAGTGGTAAAACTCCCATTGACTTAAACGGGAGCAGCACTAGGTCAATGCTGAAAGTCAGCCTTTCATTATGTGTCTATACAGCATGTCTACAGCAGTTTTTATATCCAAAGCACCATTTTAAAGTGAACTCAGCATTACTTAAAGCAGGGGTCCCCAACGCAGTGCCCGCGGGTGCCATGGCGCCCGCCGGGGCGTCTAAGTGCGCCCGCGTACTGGCCGGCGGACGAGCATCCGCTGAAATGGCGCCGAAATTCGGCGTCGACGCCTCTGGATGACGCTGCTTGCCGCCGACAAGTGGCATCATCCAGAGGCGCCGCTGCTGAAATGCCGCCGAATTTCGGTGCCATTTCAGCGGATGCTCGTCCGCCCCCACGGTCCTCCATGGCTCGTCGTCTGGCGCCCACCAAACAAAAAAGATTGGGGACCACTGCCTTAAAGGCACTGGATTAAGAGTTTTGGAGACCTGTGTCCTGTGTTTATCCAGCAAATAGGTGCAGCATAAGCAGCCAATGCAGGCTTTTCCCATGCTGCTTAACAGTGTTTATAAGTAAGACTAAGATTTTGTTCTGGATATTTTTAGTAAAAGTCACGGGCAATAAAGAAAAAGTCACGGAAGACCATGACCTGTCCGTGACTTTTACTAAAAATATCCATGACAAAATGGGAACCTCAGCTTCAGGGTCCCCACACTGTTGGGCAACGGCTAGGCAGCTGTGGAGACCCACTCGGAGCTCCAGGGGGTGCTCGGAGCTCCGGGGCCCCCCTCACCGCCCACTCAGAGCTCCAGGGGGGCAGGGCCACTCGGAGCTCTGCCCCCCACCACCAGGGGCTAAAGTCACAGAGGTCGCTGGAAGTCACGGATTCCGTGACTTCCGCGATCTCCGTGGAAAAAAATCATAGCCTTATTTATAAGGGATGAACACACACATGTCCAGTCACTACCCAAAGCTAGAAAGCAATGGAAGGAGGAGTATTTTTAAGTCTACTTTTAAAAGGGAGCTGACCTTCAATCATAAAGGCACTGGGGACACTATGTGCTGACCCACCAGCCTGTAAAATTTCTGAAGTTCATTTATAACAAACAGGTGAAAACTGATCTTTACCTAAGGAGATCAAAGATTCATAATTGCCCTTCATTACATTCTTGTACAGTTCCTTCTGCCATTCGTCTAGTTTCTCCCACTCCTTCTCATTGAAATAGACTGAGACGTCATCAAATGTCACGGGCACCTGGAATCACAAATGTTACACACTTAGCACCTTCCGCAACACTTATATCTTGGCATCTGATTCCTTAACTTCAGTGAAAGGGGAATAAAATCTCTCTCCATCCCACTCAGATGTCAAAGCTAATTCAGTGAGGTGAAGAATCCACAACACAGAAATCTATTCCCATGTGTATCTGGAAACAATTCTCAGATTCCTATTTCCACAACATAATGGATCTCAATTGACCCTGGCTCTGAACACTGCCGGCTTCAAATCCAGATCAGAATTTATCCAAACCCCACAGATCTGATTCTGATCTCACATCAATATAAACTGGGACCAAGGCCACTGAAATTATTCAAGTTATAATTTATTATTGTTAATACAAGTTTTTATTGTGTCAAATTATTAAATGAGATCAGAATCAGGCATCATGGTTGATCCTCATTTCTGTGAAGGAGCTGACCTCAAACCCCATGTTCAATTGCTCCAGATCTCTGGGGAAATTCTGTTCCAGATCTGAGGTTCACAGCTTTGGACTGTCACTAGTTATAATACAAATCTGATTCAGAAATGTTTACAGTTTTCAGATACACACAGAGGCAGCTCTTTTCTGCAGAGCTGGGCAAATATTTCATAATCATTAATTCATACGGTGAATTCCACCTGATGCAAATCATCAAACAGATTGCAGTTTTCAAGGTTATTTGCCAACTAATTATTTCTGCAGATAATTTCAAGCTGTAGCTAATTTGCAAGGACTTTGTTATGAGTATTTAAAAGGACCAGTTTGGATTGGACACACAGCCTTTGTTTCAGTTCTGATTGGATGACTATGACTCAGAATGAAGTTTCCAGTCAAGTATTCACACTTATAAATTTGATAGTCTCTATGAATATGCAGCAATGTTTTGTTTTGTTTTTAAATACCATTTTTATGACATTTCCACCAGTAAACATGCTTGCTAAAATATTTGTGAAGTGCAAAAGCTGTCAATGCAAATATGAATGAACATTAAAAGAACTTTTATTTTTTATTTGGTTGCATTGTTCACCTAGTCCCAATTTTAAGTACATCAAGCCTGTCTCCTTTCTCCTGAGTCCCAGCTATGCCCTTTTGCCTGGCATCAGAAAACACCTATCTGTTGCTTCCTGCCACCCTTCCCTAGCCTCAGACACCCTTTACCTGCTCTTTTCTGCGGCTTGGTTGCCTCACTAATAGCAGCTTGTAATATCAGGGAATCAGTCTGGCTACTGGGGGCATGGATCAGCGTTCACGTCACACTCCCCGTCAGTACCAGGCCTTGGCCATGGAAGCTAATGATCCAGCCAGAGGACCAAATACAATGATGAATCCTGGTCATGTGCCACCTGAGGCATGTTGTGCATACATTAAGAAGAAGTCTGGCTACTGGAAGAAGACTGCCAGCCATGAACCATCAACCCCAAATCCTAATGAACTGGATCTGAGAAATCCCTACTTTAAAAAAATCCCTACAGCAAAAAAAAAAATTAGTACATCAAAAGCAGGAAGCTGGCTAAACAATCAGTGGGACCACTGGACAATCAAGGTGCTAACAGAGCAGTCAAAGATAAGGCCATTGCAGACAAATTAAATGAATTCTTTGTATCAGTCTTCAATGCACAGGATGTGAGAGATTCCCATACCTGAGCCATTCTTTTTAGATGACAAATCTGAGGAAGCTTAGGGAACAAATTGATAAATTAAAGAGTAATAAGTCATCAGGACCCGATGGTACTCACCCATGAGTTCTGAAGGAATTCAAATATGAAATTGCAGAACTATTAACTGTGGTATGTAACCTAACACGTAAATCAGCTTCTGTACCAGATGACTGGACAATAGCTAATGTGACACCAATTTTCAAAAAAGGCTCCAGAGGTGATCCTGGCAATTACAGGCCGGCAAAACTAACTTCAGTACCAGGCAAATTGATTGAAACTATAGTACAGAACAGAATTATCAAACATAGATGAACATGTTTTGTTGGGGAAGAGTCAACACAGCTTTTGAAAAGGGAAATCATGCCTCACCAATCTATTAGAATTCTTTGAGGGAGTCAAACAAACATGTGGACAAGAGTGATCCACTGGATACAGTATACTCAGACTTTCAGAAAGCCTTTGACAAGATCCCTCAACAAAGACTCTTAAACAAACTAAGCAGTCATGGGATAAGAGGGAAGGTCCTCTCATGGATCAGTAACTGGTTAAAAGACAGGAAACAAAGGGTAGGAATAAATGGTCGGTTTTCAGAATGGAAAGCGGTCAATAGTGGTGTCCCCCAGGGGTCTGTACTGGGACCAGTGCTGATCTACATATTCATAAATGATCTGGGAAAAGGGCTGAACAGTGAGGTAGCACAATTGGCAGATGATACAAAATTACTCAAGATTGCAGTCTGCTTTGGATTTAACTAAGAGTTACAAGGGATCTCACAAAACTGAGTGACTGGGCAACAAAATGGCAGATGAAATTCAATGTTGATAAATGCAAAGTAATGCACATTGCAAAACATAATCCCAACTATACATACAAAATGATGGGGGTGTAGATTAGCTGTGACCACTCATGAAATATATCCTGGAGTCAGTGGATAGTTCTCTGAAAACATCCACTCAATGTGCAGCAGCAGTCAAAAAAGCAAACAGAATGTTGGGAATCATTAGGAAAGGGATAGATAAGACAAAAACAACGAGGAGTCCGGTGGCACCTTAAAAACTAACAGATATATTTGGGCATAAGTTTTTGTGGGTAAAAAACCCACTTCTTCAGATGCATCATCTGAAGAAGTGGGTTTTTTACCCACGAAAGCTTATGCCCAAATATATCTGTTAGTTTTTAAGGTGCCACCGGACTCCTCGTTGTTTTTGTGGATACAGACTAACACGGCTACCCCTCTGATAGATAAAACAGAAAATATCATAATGCATCTATATAAATCCAAGGTGTGTACACATCTTGAATACTGCATGCAGTTCTGGTCACCCCATCTCAAAAAAAAAAAATATTGGAATTGGAAAAGGCACAGAAAAGGGCAAAAAAAATGATTGGGGTAGAACAGCTTCCATATGAGGGGAGATTAAAAAGACTGGGACTTTTCACCTTGGAAAACAGACGACTAAGAGGGGATATAATAGAGGTCCATAAAAACTTGACCAGTGTGGAAAAAGTGAATAAGGAAATGTTATTTACTCCTTCCCATAACACAAGAACTAGGGGTCACTCAATGAAATTAACAGGCAGCAGGTTTAAAACAAACGAAAGGAAGTATTTCTTCACACAATGCACAGTCAACCTGTGGAACTCTTTGCCAGGGGATGTTGTAAAGGTCAAGACTAGAACAAGGTTAAAAAAATTAGATAAGTTCATGGAGGACAGGTCCATCAATGGCTATTAGCCAGGCTGGGCAGGGATGGTGTCCCTAGCCTCTGTTTGCCAGAAGCTGGGAGTGGATGACAGGGGATGGATCACTTGATGATTGCCTGTTCTGTTCATTCCCTCTGAAGTTCCTGGCATTGGCCATTGTCAGAAGACAGGATACTGGGCTAGATGGACCACTGGTCTGACCCAGTATGGCTGTTCTTATGTTAATATCATTTTTGTTCATAACAGGGACATTCTCCTCTGATCCACTTCCCACAAACAGCTCCCAAGAGGGAAAAGAGGCAGGAAGCTATTAAGGGGCAGTTTTATTTCTGAATTTCTTTGAGCTCCTACTTAATTAACTCTCACCAGGGCTCACTTCTTCCCAGCTCCCCCCCCAACCCCTGACTCCAGCCATAGTATATGTGCTACTGTTCTCTAGTCTGCAGTAGGCACTTGTAAAATGTGCCTCTAATTCTGCACCCAAACTGCAGGCTTGAGCTTGCAGGCAAAGCTCTAGAGACTGGTTTGAACATTTAGTCTTCCCTGTCAGCACTAGCTGAGATATTGTTACCTTAGGGACTTCTCCATTAGTGCCTGGGGGGAGTCTCAGGATCCAGAAGTTCCTGTTCTTCAGCAGGTTCTCCATGTTCTCCAGCCTCCTTTGCAGTAGCCCATACTCCTGTATCAGAGTTCCTAGTGCAGCACATTTACTCTCCAACTGGTTGCCAAGCTCCACTGCTGTTTTCTCACAGTCTATTAATTTCTTCTCAGCCATCCCAGTTCTCCCCTCCAGATCCAACAACCGTGTGGCATGAGAATCCACCTTCCTCTCTACGGCTTGAATTGCTGCCACAACAGTTAGGGAAATCTCTGCAGTCTGAGTTTCTCTTTCAGAAGTTCGTTCAGGGACAATGGGAGGTGGTAAAGGAGATGGGCACTGTGTCACTGCATCCAGTTCTGGACCCTGTTTGCAAAGACAGACATTAGACATGGAGTTGTGGTCACATGGTCATCTACAGAGAGAAACAGGGCAAGAGTCTCCCGCTCTTAGCAATACCTGGTATTGGATCTTAAGTCTTATGGGGACATTCCCATGGGTTTCAAAAAGCAGTCAGTGCACATGTCCAGTTACTGCTCATATCTAAGGGACGCACAGACTTCAGTTAAAGGGAGAGTTATTTTTCAATCTTTTAATTGATTTAGAAAAGGGGAAATTAACATCACTCTCTTATATGTCTGTAGTCTCTTTTCCCTACGTGTGCCGGACTCTTAAGTAGTATTTAGATTGTTGAGAGTCACAGTATGGATTTGAAGCCATTAAGAAGCTCACTCCTATACCATCCTTAGGTTACATTCTCACTGGAATACACAAAATAATGGATGTGTCTTGTCAGTTCTCAGGAGACCCTGGCTGCTGCTGGAAATGGTTTTGGCGATCTAAGCAAAGATTCATCAGAAATTCAAGAGGCACTGTGCTACTGAGGTGCCATCTTTCAAGGTATGTCTACACTGCACTCCCCCTATGGCAGTGTATAGAGTACCTGAAATACATGCCCCCCAGCACAGGTGAAAACAGCAATGCAGAGGCACTGCTTAGGCAAGTAAAGACATGGCAGAATCTTCAGCTCTCTACAAGCCCAAGCTGTGCCTCCCTTGTATATACTGCTAGATTTAGCAGTGTAGTGTCCCACTGTCTCCGTGCTGCTGGAGCATTTCACCACCGCAAGGAAAGGCTCTAGCAGAGGGGAAGACAGTGGGGAAAGGCTCCAGCAGATCTCTGCAGTGAGGAAAGGCTCTGGCAGCAGGGAACTGCCGGAGTCTTTCCCCGCCACAGTGAAAGACTCCAGCAGCGGGGAAAGGCTCTGGCAGGGAAGAGGCAGCAGGAAAGGTTCCAGCAACTCCTCACTGCAGAAGCCTTTCCCCCCCTGCCTCCCCCTGCTAAAGCCTTTCATTGCTGGGTGTAGCTACATACTGCAGGGTGGTTGCAGCCTACCTTTCACTGCAGCGTGCAGCTACACATACCCTACACGCCATGGCCAGTGGTGTGCAACGTAGACATACCTTCAGATGAAAGAGAAAAAGTGAGAACCTGACTCTTTGTGGTAATTTAACATTCCTTAATCCTTTCCATAAGAGTCATGGTATTAACAAGAGAATGCTGGACTTTCCTCCTTCGTAGATTTCACCCACAGAATTAGTTTAATAGTCATTTTTGATATCCTGTCCTCGACTGTGTGTACATGTTTTGCACACACTGGTAAAGAAGGCACATTCCACCTAGAGGTCTCTCTGTTTAGGGATTCCAGTAGATATGTATACTTTTTATGAAAAGCTTTTGAACTCTGGGGGATTAAAGTAGCTATACAAAGAATAATAAAAGCCAAGTCATTAAATTAGAGAAACAAAGCCACCATTACTAACAACACAGAGCCCTTAAGGTCTGTTATGATGTGAAATACAAGTCACAGAAATGGGGTTGTGGAGTTATGCGTCAAGTCAACAGACACTTTAGGATTTCATCCCTCCAGTCCAGACTATGAGAGAAACAAAAGATAAAAGCTCAACACCTGAAGAGTTGTTAAATAAAAGAGAATGTATTAACCATCATCATCAAGCATAAACATTTTCCCCTTAGAGAGAGGGACTCTCCAAGTCACAAGGTCCCATAAAGCTCATTTCTGCCACCTCTGGAAGGCGGCTGCGATGCTACTGTGTGTGTGCGCAGCACAATACCCTGAGTTATGGTTCAACAACAAATGGGTATGAACTGCTCTCCTGGAGCTCCGCAGCAGAAGCCCGATCCTGCTATCCTAGCCAGGCTGGAGCGTTGGCTGCTGCCAGGGCGGGTCTGGCTGGGAGGTCGTTCCCCTGCAGCTGGGGAAACAGCAAAGCCCCGGTCCCTGCTCCCCAGACCAGCAGCAAATGGCCCCGCACAAGCGGAGCTGCCCCCAGTGTCTGAGAAACACCAGCCGGATCATTCTTGCTCCCGCCTCCGCCCCAGGGGTTCAGGATCTTCCTCCCCATTCAGCTTCCAGCCTGGGCCGTGCCCTGCCCCAGGAGCGAGCGGGCAGCACTGCGCTCCCCGGATCCAGGCCAGGGAGAAGCTCGCGAGGGCCCACTGTCCAGGCTCCTCCGCCAGGCGGTTTCCTGCCCCGCTCGGGAAGCCCCCGTCGGGCCCTTACCTGGGCAGCGGCCCGCTCGGCCATGGCCCTTTGTTCCCGGCCCAGGCGCAGCCGGAGCTCGGCCGGGCGGGAGGATCTGGAGCTCGCCCCTCACCGCGGCCCAGGGGCGGACATGAGCGTTTCCCCGCGCGCCCGCCCGGGGCCCGAGGAGCTCTGCTGCCGGCTGGCCGGGCTGGGGGCGGGAAGGGCCGGGCAGGCACCGGGCGAGGCTGCTCCGCAGGGACCCGGGGAAGTCACGACGAGACTCGCCCGCCGCCCCGCTCAGGGAACGAGCCGCGCGGCTGGATCCCAACGGGGCCAGGCCCGGCCCGGCCGAGCCCGAGCTCCGCTCCCGCTGCGGGCTGGGCAGAGTCCCGGCGCCTCCTCGCCTCGGGCCGGCCCCGCTGCCGGGCGGAGCAGAGCGAGCGCAGCCGGGAGCCGCGGCCTCGCTGGCAGGGTCCGGGAGCTGCGTGCGGGGAGGAGCCGGCCGGGGAGCGGGGCCGGCAGCGGCCCCTGGCGGCGGGTGGGGCGCAGGGCACCGGCCGGGCTGGGAATCGCCTCTGCGCGTCGGCACAGAGCGGGGCCCCCGCGGGGCAGGTGGCTGCAGAGCCGCGCTGGCTCCTGCGCCGCCACCTCCCCTTCCCCTGCGGCCGGGGCCTTCCCGGCTCCCCGGGGCTGGGCTCTGCGCTACCCGCTAGCGGCGCCGCCACCTGGCTGCCTCGGGGAGTCGGGAACCCGGGGCCCGCCCCAGGTACCCCCGGGGCTCACTCCAGGACCGGGCTGATACCCGGCTCCTCCATCCCCGCTTCTGGGCCGGAGCAGCGATCACGGCCCGGGGGAAGGGACGGGGCAGGTGGGTTTGCAGCCGTGACACCACCCGACCCCCAAGTACCCCAGCGGGGCGTCCACCGGCCCAGGTTACTCCGCCCTCCCGGGCGCTGAGGCAGCCCAGGCCTGAGGCGGCGGGGAGGGGCCGGACTCCCGCGGGCGCAGGGGGGGGTCTCCCCCGGGGTGGCTCAGCAAACCCCCGTCAGGGCAAAATAGACACGGGGGGGGGGGGGGGCCCCCCCCCGGCCCACCCCGGGAGGGGCACCCCCCCCCCTTGGCAGACGGGAGGGGAAGGCAATATGGGGGGGGGGGCATCCCGCTCCAGCATGGCAGTGGGGGATGGGGGGGGGGTCACCTGCCTTCTCCAGCATGCGGGGGAGGCAGTCAGGGGGGAACCGCCCATGCCCATCTCAGGCGGGGAGAGTCTGGGGACGGCCCGTGCTCCCCTCAGGCGGGGGGGGGGGGGGGGGG